>JARHVA010002929.1:0-40000 GCA_037957365.1 Torreya grandis
AAATCCCATGGTTGTTAAAAGATGAATAAAGTTAAAACTCACCTAGGCTACCACTATGATTCAATTCTTGGAGGTTGTAACAACAAGATTTGATTGCAAGACCGATTATGTTTGGGTATATTTACCCAAATTTGGTTGTAAATAAATTAACAAACTCAATGAGTTCTATTAGGCAAAAGTTAAAACCTTGAAAATCACTTTCTATTCCTATAGCCAAAATAATCTCTCATTGAATCAATGTTTTGCTTGTATTCCTAGTTAGGCCATAAATGTAAACCACCATCTCTAGTATAAATATAATATGCAGAGATGTGGGAACTAGTTATAATTTTTTTTTAGACATTAAGAGTCCATAGAATTTAGTAAGAAATCCATCAAGAGTTATTATAACCTATTGTAGTAATTTTTAATTTCTACATGATTTAATTAAGATAACATTTTGAGATAATTGAGTTTTCTATTAAGAGGAAGATTGAATCTCAAGCCTGAGAAAGGAGGCCCCCCTCAAGAAGACTTGAAATAGAAATCCAACGCATTAATATAATTAAGAAATTTATTTTGTTTTTATAATTTTGTGTTAAGATTTTATGTGTGTGTGAATAAGTACATTTAATTTGTGTGATTTAGAATAGTCTGAGGGAAGCTTCCAATCAAATTATTTCATTTAGTCAATTTATTTTCTGTAAGTTTTAATCTTTTACAAGCACCTTTGTTTTATGCAATTATTTTTCATAAGTTTGACAAGAGTTAAATTAGAAGATTTGGTGTGCACTTACAATGAATTCATCCTATAAAGCTTACACCCCTATATTGACAATTAATGAAATAGTGGCTTTAGGTTACTAGTAATTACCCCTACCCATGACCCTCGGGTTGCATGCATCACATCAATTAAATGCTAGGTAAAAAGACTAATTTTTACCCCTTTTTGAGGTGAGGGATGTAAATTATAAGTCAATCATATCAAAATAAGAGTTAATTATATCATTCCATATATAAATATGTAATCATGTATATCCATGTCAACATGTAGAGAATATATTATCATATAAATGTCTATGTCATCAAGGCATATATAATCATATGTAATGTGGGGAATATAAGTGTTATGTCAAGATAGATGTATCAATTAAGAATTTATTAATGACCATCATTTATATAATAATTGAGTAACCCTATGAATTCAATAGGTGCATGATGTAAATCATGGCATCACACACAAAGGGGAGGTGCATGATATAAATCACAACACATGCAAACTCAAAATTTTTAATAAGCTTAACATGCACAACAAGCTTAGTATACAATCCTAAATTAATCCACTCATAGGCATGGAATGTCACACATAAGGCTAAGGGATGTAAATATGGTACATAAAGATGTCACAAAAAGGCCAAGGGAAATAAACATGGGACATAAATATGTTGTAATAAACAAGGCCAAGGGACCATAATAAAGGGATATAAATATGTCACAACAAATAAGGCCAATGGCCACACATGATAGATAATCAATTACTGGATTATTATGTAAGAGTAACAGTATTAATGAAGCATATAACAAGTGAAAACTAGTTTACATGATTCACATATGTTAATATCATAGCATTATAAAGTAATATATCCATGTAGTACTATGCAATATATGAGTAAATAACAATAAATGTGAGCCATATAGACATCTCAACATGGTAAAATGTCATATAAATATATAACCTATGATATAGTGACTTGTGGTATAAGATGCCCCCATTATTGGCATTACCACTAAATATAGGAGAGTCCAATATCTATGTGTTTATGTATTATATGTATGTCTAGCACCACACCTATATACCATGATATATATTTGTGTATGAAAAATAATATACCATATACCAAACATGTGATAAATAATATATCTAAATAGTATAATCTATAAATATTGTCATGCTTATATCTTTATTTTTTATTTTTAAATATATAAATCTTTTTATATTTTTGAATAATCTATTTTTTTGTATTTATCTTAAAATTACAAAAGGTGCTAACGGATTATACAATTAATGGGATAGTATGGAGAGTGTTTGTATCATGTGGTACAAGGGTCACCTATCATGATAAAAAATTATCAGATGTATGTGTATCAAAAGTGGGTGATGTAATGTGACTTTCATCATCACTCATAAGCTCACGTGTATGATGAATAACTCTAGAAGGATGAGGACTGTGTAGGGTCTATTTTATATTATAAGGATGTATCAATTCATTTTTCACTATGAAACATGATAAGTTATATGTGGTTCTAGCTTAGTATGTGGTATAATAGATATTGGCCTTTGCAAACCCTGAATGACTCACTAATGTGATAATTTTTGTAAACTTAGATGCCTAGGAGAGTCACCTAGTTTCATCTGAGATGAGTGTGTAGAAATATTCTATAGTAAGTGAAATATTTAGCTTCACACAATGTTATTTAATAGGTGTAATATCCAACTATGTGGTGGTGGGGGTGAAGGAGGTGATAAAACTGACTAAAGAGGGTATTCATATCGAATGATTGAATCTTTGAATACATTATTGTAGTGTATATATTTGATATATCAATTCAATATATATGATACTAAATGGAACTTATTTATCCAATGGAATCCTAAAAACTTATCAAATATCCATGTGAATTATAAGATTAAAAATGGGGTAGAAACTTCAATAAATCCAAATTGAAGAGGTGGCACAAATTGCTTGGGATTTTTTTGTGCTTTCCATAAAATCCCTCAACTACTTGTGTAGTATTTAGTAAATATTATGGTGTGTATCCAAGTGTGTTGAGAAGTGTCATTGTGTACACATCTTACTTGACCCATTTTAAATAATGACATTGTTTATGGGTTGATTATTGATGTAAGCATGATTGAATAGTATGTGGAGATCTGACTCATTATCGATAATCTCACTATCATCAAATGTAATCATAAGACATTGTAGTAATCTGCCTATAAGTGTACCAATAATTTAGTATGTTGGGTGATCATAGGTTGTAGGTGGAGGATGTGCATTGCATGCATGATATACTTTGGAAGTATCCTTGGTCTCTATTACTTCATGTTTTAAAAATGGACCATTGAAGATTTTTAATTTTTAATTTTCATTTTGTTGTGGTTTAAATTACTCTATAGATGTGCCTAACTCAATTGTATTATCATCGATAATATCTTGTATCTTATGCCTTAACTTGAAACATTTATTTGTATAATGTCCAGGAGTCTATGGTTATCGTAGAATGCATTATTTTCATAAGTCATAAATGTATGTCTAATTTCATCAAACTCTTGTGGTGTAGGAAAAAAAATGAGATTTTGCTCAAGTAACTTTTTTAACATTACATGACGAAGTGATGATAATAATGTAAACAATCTCTTTTTTGGTGTGGATAATAGGATCCTATTCATAAGCATTGATATTGCATTAAATTTTCTCTTTATTTCATTCTCATTATCATTTGATTTAACCTTGTCACTTGGATTTTTTTCAAAATTTAGTTGTTGATGCACTTAGAGTATTAGGTGCATACTTGAGTTTTATAAAAGTTATGAGTTTGACTTCTTTTTCTCTCTCTTAATATGTGACATAACTCATCAAAAGACTTGAATTTATTAAATAACATTGACTCATGTAGTGGTCTGAGAAAACCTTGCTTGAAGATGTCTTTTAACTCATTATATGCCATAGGATTTTTCATCTTAGTTAGCATGGTATTATACCATAGTACATAATCATTGATTGGATCATTAGACCCTTGTTTAAGATTGGAAATATACGCATAATATAGTTTTTCACCAATGTTGATGGAAAAGTATGCTATATATTGATCTATAAAAGGGTTGAATGCTGTAATTGATTGAAGGGGAGGTCATAGAACCACTAAAAAACATAGTTTTTAAGGATTCTTAGGAATGACTTTGTCAATAATATATCATTAAATTCAGAATCTAAGCATGTTACATCAAAACACAAAGGTGTTGTTCAAGATCACCTTTACCATCATAGATTAGAAGCTTAAGAGATACAAAACCTATAGGTAAGGGATAAGTAACTATCTCAAGGGTTAATGGGTTATGAAGTAATGCATATGAATGTATTGAATGAATATCCCTAGATGTATCTTGATCTAACTACAACACCTTATCATGCAAAGTTAAAATAGTCTACTCAAGGGAATGTGCAATGGGCAAGGTTGATGATGTAATATGCACAACCATCATAGGATGGGAATAGGTCATTTGAGTAAGAATGAGCATGGAAAATTATGGGAGTCTTTGTGTTTGCCCCACCTTAGGTGGACCACATATTTGACTTGAGGGGTCGATGTGGGAATAATACCAATATTAGAAGTTTGAACACATGGTTTGGGTTGGTAGGTTGAAAGGGTTGGTTGATATCACAAAAGGGATCATCTTTTTCCTCAAATCTACTAGTTTGAGTCAAAATTTTCCATTCATTTCTCATTACATATAAGATTGCATCAAGAATTTGCATATTTATGTCCATATATTTTGTTAATTCTCTTTCATCAACCACCTAAACTTTATTCATAATAGTTGTTTATTGGTCATGTATTTTTAAAGATTTAACATTCATGATAAATCCATCAAGGGTATGTGTAGCAGTAACAAGGAGTAATGCAAATTGGATGCCCCAATAATATGGATTAACAAAGGCTAAAAATTGTTCATTATTAATTTCATCCTTAATATTTTTCAAAGATTTTATCCATTTGTTTGCATAGTTATAGATTTTTCTTATCAAATAAAAGAAACACATAATGACTATAATCATGGATTGAATCAATAAATATAAATAGTTTTCATCCATTATAGCCATATGTAATTTGTAATATTAGATAAAATCAGAGATCTGACCTAAAAATGAAACCCTAAGGCAAAATTTTGAAAAAATTAGAAGGATGAAACCTTAAAGGAGACTTAAAGTTTAGCATTGTTCAATCAATACTAGGGTTTGATAATATGTTTTAACCTAAATGGATTGTAAAACCCTAATTAATATATAAACTTGAATGTAATCTAGATTATAAAGTCTAATAATTAAGCATGAATCTAAATGTAAAATATTGAAACTAATTTGAGAAGTGGCATGTGTTAAATAGAGAAAGTACTAAGGATATCAAGATACTTAGATTTTTTGATTTATTGTAACTAGATTTTGACAGTGGAAAAAGGCTAGAATCATACTTGAGAATCACTCAGATTTAAAACTAACTTTATGTGCATATAGGGTCACTAACATCATCCTGGGTTGAAATTATCAACATTACTAAGTGTAGTTGAAATTATTATCTTTGGATAGTTTGGCCCTCCATGATCATTATTTTAACCTAATTACAATACATTTACTTATGAAATCTTGATGCTTGACTATGCGTGTAAATCTAAAAATTAGTCTCCTTCTCCATAAAACCCTACATCTTCTTGTGAGGGGTAGAAACCTATAAAACTCAAGAAGTTTAATGAGTCGAGCCAACCCTAATCACCTTGTTGATGATTGAACACTACCTATGTATCCAATACCTTGAAGAGGGAATTTAATCCACATGTAGTTCTTACTTTTAATTTAAATGTGTAATTATATTCCTTTGATAAATGAATGGACATAAAATCTAGATTTAGATACTTGACAATATTCTTTGATGAATCAGATTCATATACTCCAAAATTGGTTGATGACAACTTTTAGTGGATTATTTACAATTTAGGAAGAATAGGATAGATTTTTCTCAATGTGTAGTATTGTATAGATGTTTGATATATAAGTAATAAGTGCGGATTTTATTTGTATTTATATGAGTCCACTTGGGTAATTTCTCATGTCATTCACACACTAGGTGAATGGACCCACCCATAGGTGTGATTTTTTTTTTTTATAGAAATAGTCATTACTAAATGAGGGTCAATAACATCTCCCTTAGGTCAGTTTCACCGAAAAATATATCTAGGCCTAACATTAGTGTCCAAGACATAGGAATGAGGATCTGATGATCTAGATATGTTTGACTAAGATATTTATTTGGTTTGACATTGAATGAGAGGTTCTTGTAAGTGGTTGATAATAAAATGGGAGGACCTTTACTATTATACATGACTTCTTCTTACTTATATTTTATAGAGTGATATTTCCTATAGATATTGTGTTTTACTATGTTGGATGATGAAATTGATTGACTATGGAGACTAACATTAGTTTCTCCATGCATGATTGATATTAATGACTATAATATTGTGTGATAATTTATTTTAGTTATAAGGAATGTTTTATGAATGAATTGATTGTGTTTTGTCAAGTCATGTGTTTTATGAAGTCATGTTATAAGATCCTCTAGTACAAGTCATGATCATGTTATGTCCATTTTATGTTAGGCTTGTGTCATGTATTGAATGCTTATGTACTTTAGATAATGATTTCTATCTCACATACTTATACCATATGTGTATGTGTGGTTACATATTTGAATTTTACTATGAGTTTGGTGTCATGATTTATATCTCACATACTTATACTGTGTGTGATGCCATGATTTTTATCATGAATTTATTGTGATTCTCATCACTTCATGCTTAATTGATATATCTATTATACATTAAATTTTTTATTTCCATTACTTGGATTACATGTTTCATATGTGATTGAATAATCAAATCTTTTTATGATGTTGACATATCTTATCATGTTTGTATGCATACCTTACATGATTATATTTTTCTATATAACACATTATGTGCATAACTCTTTATTATGATAAGTGATTCATAGGATTCATCTCTTCTATCAAAAAGGGGACATACATTAGGAATATATTAAGAAATTTTGGCAATGAAAAACAAAGATTTTAAATTATAAGTCAAATAATGTAATTGAGATGTGGCTGATTATACAAATTGAGTCAGATTATTTGATTTAGATGAGTCAAATTGAGTAGATTAAACATATGTGAGGCATATTTGGGGAATTAAATAATATTAAGAGGAATTGTTGTGACATTCTATGATAGTTTTAAAAATAGATGATATTATATATCACTTTAAGGTATAGGTGATTCAAATTTGAGGCATGAATGTTGTTTAGGTAAAATCACTTTTATGTTTTTATATTTTGGATTAGTGGTAATATGTAAGTACTATAGGTCTATGATTCATCTAAATTAGTTTATAATTTACATACGAACCTATTTTGTGGTTCCACTTTTACATACAAACCTATTTTGGAGTTTTACTTCTACATACAAACTTGTTTAGGGGTTCCACTTTCACATATGAACCTAGTTTTTGGGTTCCAAAAAATAATTATGATGATACTCCATAGTATGATTGAGGTTTTTTCATCACTCAAGTTATAATACTCCCCTGCAATGGTGGTTGATATGGAAAATTTTAGTGGTTATTTTTTATTAATTTATAAATATTCCAGTTTTAGAAATCCACATTTAATGATTTTCTGGGGTACTAAATAATATAGGATCGCTTAAATTTTTGGGATAAAATTTACTAATTAGGGTCAAATTTTCTATCATTTAAAATAAATCACATTAATATAAATGTATTTCAGCGGTACGTCTAAAGGCAATCTAGGTACATTTACTTCACATATTATTCTTGTGCATGTATTTGGTGTTAACTGACATGACCCCTGTAAATCATCTACATCAAGTGTCAACTATTTACATTTTACTTTGTAATCATTTGAATTTTAGGATTCGATCATCCATTTAATAGTGTCAATCATCTATTTTTTCATGTCAATCATCTACTTATTATATGTTAATCATCTACATTCTTTATCGATCACTTACGTATTAATATATTTTATCTCCATTCATTATCAATCGCCTGCATATTAGTGTTAACTATTTGTATCACTATCAATCATATTTGATTTTGTCATTTTATAGCTATGCACATCCTTCAATGGATTCTACTGAAAATGTTAACAAGGTGAAAAATCACCTAGAAAAAATAACCTATTATTTTATTTTATCCAGACACAAAACAAAGGTACTAAATACTAAATTATGTATTGTATTTTTATTTATTGTAGTTTGTAATTTCATATTGGGGTTAAATAATAATGACAAGGTCTATAACCTTTTTTAATAAATAAATTATGAATAAACCTTTTAAATATATGCCTCCATTAGAAGACATAACTAGGTATGAGATGCCCCCACCAAACATAGGTACTAAATGATTTAGTGTATTCTTATTTATTTTTACTTCTAGTTTCATATTAGGGTTCAATAATAATGACAAGGTCTACAACCACTTTGCTTGTAAAACCCACATATAACCCTTTTGAAGCTATGCCTCCATTGAAAGATGTACTTGGGGATGAAATTCCCCAACCAAACATAGGTGCTAAAATTTTAATATATTATTATTTATCTACACTTCTAGTTCCATATTACGGTTCAATAAAAATTACAAGGTGTACAAAATATTTTGCATGTAAAACCCATTGATAAGCTTTTTGAATATATGCCTTCACTAGAAGAGATACCTGGGTATGAATTTTTTTCACTATAGGACAAATTACAAACAAGATGAGTTGGAAATATTACAACCATTTTTTGGATCTCATGAAACAAGTAAATTGGTTAAAAATTCAACTCAAAAAAATAATTCAATAAAGAGGAGAGTGGAGGACATTTTTGATGTTGATGATGAAAACTTGATACCTGATGATGTTTATAATCATCTAACACAAACTAGGTAAAAATAACACTAAATTTTTTACATGAAATAAAAGAAGTACATGGGCAATTGGAAGGTCATTTAAGTTTGACTGGGCAACTAAATATCCATTTGTTGAACCTGTTGAGCTAGAAAACAATACTAGTACACCAATAAAATGTACAATATGCAATTGGAAACTTGGAAATGAAAAAAAAAAATACAAGTTAATTTGGACACAATTTATAAACATTATGGTAAAATATATGAGTTGATAAAAGAAAAAGATGGGCAAACCAAAAGAATAGTTAGATGGAAAAATGCAAAAAAATGCATGCATCAATGTTATGCAACAAAGTATAAAAATAATCATAAATATGAATGACATCTCATTGAGAGAGGAGGAATAATTACAACTCAATTCAGAAAAGTTATTCAGTTGAATAAACATGGCAAAAATATGTAATATTCCATTATATATCACATTATGAAAAGAGGCAAACCAATCTTTGATTTTTTATGTTATAAGATTCTATTTTAGCATAATGGATTATATAACATTACATAATAAAATTGGTTAAATATCAGTGCTTGGGAAATGGTGAAATGTCTCATGATGATTAAAAATGAGGATTTGAAAGAAAAATTAAAAGCAACTCAGTTTATCTCACTTTCTATCGATGAGGTAATAGTAATTAAAAACACTTCATGGGTTTTCATGCATGTTTATACATTTGAGAACCATTCAAGGTAACCTTACCTTTTATCTATACATAAAATGATAAAAAATTGTAATGTTGAGAACCTTCACAAATTAGTTATTTCTAATTTGATGGATATTGTTGGGATGGATTATTATGATATAGGCACCAAGTTAGTGTGTGTTGGTATAAATGGTGCATCTTATTTCAAGGTAATAGAATTGGTCTATATGTTCAAATACAAATAAAAATTATCCCATATATGATTCCAAATCACTACATGACACATAGAATGAATCTTGCTTACAAAATTGTTAGCACATTTGAAAATATAGTAAAAGTGGAAGAAATTATCCATGACCTGTATGAATACATGTCAAGTAGTCAAAATATTTTTAGAGTTTCAAAAATTTGAAATTAGAGTGATAGATGGGGAAAAATTATAAAATATATTGACACAAGATGGATTTTCATGTATGGACCTGCATGTAGAATATTTGAAGAATATGGATCATTAGTAGGATTTATATTTGAATACGAGATGGAGGTTGATGAAGAAAAATATTTTTTATACTGTCTGACAGATTTAAAATTTTTGTTAACATTATGTGGCATTCTTCCCATGTTGAAATAAAATCAATTTTTGATGAAACATGCACAAGAGAGATCCATATATATTGTAGACTTCATGCAGTTGAGGAAAAGAGTTTGTCAATCTCTAGATATGTTATACTTCTCACAATAAAATTTTAAGGGACTAATTTTTGACAATTAGAAAATTTTAAAAAATATTAATAACCCTAAAAACTATTTGAAATTCAATAATAATGACCATATTAATAAACCTAAAAACTATTTGAAAGGAAATAACACTACACACTTTCAAAAAACATACCGATCTGGTTAGAGCCGAAATTGAAGAAGCCCTTATAACACAAACTCTATATGATAATGTTATTTATGAGACAGTGAAATTGATAAAGATTTCATAAAGCTTATATTCTAAAATTTAAAATCATTTAAAAAGGGATCATTTACTTAAATCCATTGTTGTCATGAATCCTATATTTTGGAACATTGTTGAGGGTGAATAAATAACAAGTAATTTATTTATTAAATACATGCTACCTCTCATTAATCATTTCATTAAGTATGTAGAGATCAATGGTGTTTAAGTTAAAGGTATTTTATAGAAGAATTTACTATAGTCTCAGTCAACACATTTTGGACTTATAGTGAATGATCAATAATGTTGCTTAATTAAATTGACATAAAATGGCGCTATTATCAGGCTATGGACAAAACTGTATCTCATTAGTATTATTTAATATATAATTAGTCAATATTTTTGATTATATGAATTTTTTCAAACAATGATTCTGGGGTCCACAGAAGATGAAAGGGTATTAAGTGCATTATCTTTTGTCAAATCAAAACTTCCAAACATATTAGATAAAAATATTGAAACATGTTTGAGGTTGTATGTTTCACGTTATCTAGTGGATGCATTTCCATATGAAAGAGATCTTTCTATTTATATTTATCTTGTTGAAAGAAGAGGAGTAACTAATACAATGACTAAAAAAGATACTTAAAATACCTCTAACACTGTAAATAATAATGTCAGCTATGAAGAATGGGTTGCAAAAGGATAATTCCAGCTACCTAAGTTTTAGTTTCATATGTATTGAAAATATTTATGTATTTACTAAATAATATATATTTTTGTTATTTATTGAAAACATAAGTTTATGTTATTCACTCAATAATATATTTTGATTATGATTCATAAATATATGTCATTTTGAATGGCATCTCCAACACACAAGTATGTTATTTATGAATCCCTTATTTTTTTACCAATCTTGATTATGAATTTTTTATAATTTAACATTCACACACTTATTTAATAATTAAAAATGAAAATATCAAAAGAAAAATTCAAATACAAAAAAAACTAAAACATTCACAAATATAAAATATATTTTAAACATTATAGAAAAGATCAAATTACAATTATAGTTTTTGTTTCTCAAGCTGATTACTTAAATTACATTGTCTGTGACTAATAAATACATTACCAACCATGGAAATCTTATTGTTTGTTTAATACTGGGGTGTATGTCTGAATTGTTTGCATGGAGGAAATTCTAGTTCCCTGAGATTCTACTTCATTAGTGCTATCTTTTAGGGTGGCTAATTCCATAAGACCCTTTATTGTGCTATTGATATTGGCAATATTTTCCCTTTCTTCTTTAGTCACATCTCCTACTGAAAGCAAGGTGGGGTCTACATTAGCTTTGTATTTAAATAGAACATCAAAGTCCAAGTTATGATTCTTAATTATTTTCTTCAAAGTATTAATTTGCTTATTCATTATAACAAGCTTTTCTTTGAGTGAAATTAGTGCAATTAAACTTTTACATGCATTTTTCAAAAGCACATCAAGGACAACAACTTGATTCTTCAAATTTTTATATTTTTAATATAAAATAACATTGAGTATAAATTAGTTAAAAATTATAAAAATAAATATTAATTGTAAAAAATGAGTAAAACTAACTGTGGCCTTTTTCTGCTTCTACAATTGCTACATGCATTTTGTTTTTCACCCATAAATTAAAGTATGCTTCAGCTTCTGCATTTCAATTTTCAATCCTATTTAACATTATATATAAAATATGATCATCAAAGCTATTAATAACATTAATAGATATAGAAACTACTTGGTTGAACAAAACATCAATTTTTATAGGTTGATGTTCAATCAATGAAAACCACTGATTGTGTTATGAATGGTTGTGAAAATGGGCATTGATTTCCTAAATCAAAAATTTCACTTGATACTTCCATGTTTTTAAATCATCAATATTACTGATAAAAATATCATTAATAAAAGACTTTGCATTTTCAGCTAATAAATTATTCAATGGAAAAAAGTAATATGATCATCAGATTGAGGAATATCACGAGGAAGGGTGGTTCTGCTAGGTGGAGAGTCAAATGTGGTAGGTTGTTTAAAAGTCTATGCCACATTTGGATAATAACCATGTATCATTTCATAAGGATGAAAAAATTTCATGGGGGATTCACTATCAATCCACAAAAACTCATCATCCATATCAATTTATTGAATAAATGTGGTTCTCATTGCACTCGAGAGACCAACAAGTGAAAATCTAGGAAACTAAGATGTTAAATGCAGAGTGTTGCCACTATGTGACAAAAATGATAAATGTTTTCCTTGTCAAATATTTACAGTGCATGATGGTGGTGGTGGTGGCATATTCCTCCTTCAAGTAAGAGTTTGATTTGCAAATTGAATAATAAATTACCACATAAAAATACCAGATTAAATAAATCTAATATTAAATTCATGTATACAAAAAATTAAAAACATGAAAGTTTGAAATTACATACCTTGATGTAGAACATTCATTGGAAAATACTGCTGCAATTGAATTGTTGAAATTGCTAGTGATTTATGATGTGAAGGTTGTGGTAAAGAATATGATGATGTAAATATAAAAGATTAAACTTATCATTTTTACTAATGAAATTATAAATACTGGGAAAGACATTGTGTAAGAGGATATACCAAAAACATGAGAGTAATATTTATTAAAAACATGAGGTGAAATCAAACTTTGTATTCATTTGTGTCTAATCAATGGTTGTGGAGATGATTTTGCATCCATTTCTGATTCAACAGAGGCCTCGGTGGGTTGGCGGCCCTTGATTGCTACTTTTCTTCTGGTAATGTTTTGAGCTAAATTTTTATATTAAGAAATAAAGATAATATTAGTAATATTTAAAAGATAATTTAATCATTTAAAATTAATTATAGTGCATGATAACCTAAACTCTTGGTCTATAATGGAGAGTGCATTGACAACCATTTTTGGATCAAGAGCAGTTGGAATATTTGTGCCCTCTAATTGATAAAATTCCTCATAGCAGAATGCAATAATAAAAATTATACATGAAAATATATTATTTTCATTTTGAAGAGAATAATTTAAATCATCCTTAATTATGTTAGACATAAATGAACATTAATCAAATTGTTGGCCGCTGAGAGTGTACAGGATATACATAAGAGCCCAAATTAGAATGTCTAATGCTCTTCCTTGCATTACTAGCCTGGATTAAAAAAGATTAATCATGCCAAGAAAAAAATGATGTGTTACCCATTCAAATTTAATCCCTCTTGTTTTATGATTCTAGGTAGCTGTAAATTAAAAAAAATCATGAGTAGGGTATTAGTAATAACCAATAGGAGTAAACCTAGTCTACAAAACTGAGGAATTATAAAATAAAAACATTGTACCATCCATTTGTAGGCTATATGTGACTCTAGATATTTTTTGTTTGCATCAAATAGGAAGGCATTTTTAGTGACATGGTTCATGTAGGTGTGGGGTAGGCATGTAAGTCTATGGATGTCCTCAAGAGTGATCCCAAACAAAAATGAATATGATCTGATGGTGATTTTAAATTTTATTTTTGTAGTGTTAAAGCTTTCCAAAAGAAAGTTCATCAAGTGAGTATCTATGTTATACTATCATGTAAATGATACCCTATAAATTGCACTTTAATATCCATTCTTTGTATGTATCTTCTTCTTACACAAGCTTGATGATTAGTGTGCACATTAAATTTTTGTATTGTATTTTGACCTTTGTAAAAGAGCTCAGGGTGGCCATTATTGTAGTGGTGTTGGAAGTTTAAAAGTCTATTTAGCCTAATAGGTAGAGAGGATAGTTGGTAGAAGGAGGTTTGAGCACAAAAATATTGGGGATATAAAAGTGAAAAATGATTGGTGAGGTTTCTTTTTATAGGAAAAAGAGAAGCATTAAATAATGTATGCAATTGACCACACTTGTATACAACCATCTATATTTAAAGACATATGCACTTGTAGATGATCATCAATACTTATAGATGATCATCTCCATCTATAGAAGATTTCCTATATTTATAGATGACTGTCTACATTTACAAGAGATCATCTAAATTTATAGGTGATCATCTACAATCATAGATGATCATCTACATTTGGATACAAGCATTTACATTTATAAGTGATTAATTACAATCATAGATGATTGTGTATATATCAATACAAACACCTACAATTGTATATGATCATCTAAATTTTTAGTTGGTCATCTATATATTTTTAATAGTTTTATACATTTTTATATAGTCATCTACATTTGTAAATGGCCATCTACTTTTGTAGATGTTCATCTAGATATATGCACAATCATCTATGAATGTATATGGTCATCTGCATATATGTGGAGATGATCATATGAATATGAATATGATCATATGCACATATAGAATCCACTTACTTATGTGGTTGATATCATATGGTTCCTCATGTCATCTTGCCTAACCTGCTACCAATTGCCCTCAATTCACCCTGTTTTAACTCTTAATTTACCTACATAATTAATCACCTCCAAAATTTTGAATTGGATTCACATTAAAAAACCTGAGTATATTTTATTATTGGACACTAAAATTTTCATTGGTGGTGGAGGAAATAACACTCTTAAAATCATAATTTCAGTGATTGCATCTCTTTGGGGCATAGTCGCCCCACTACGTTCTCCAAACAAACTCAAAAAATGGTAGAATGGTTCACATACTGTCAGTTTTACCTATTCTATGGATTTTCAATTTCATGTGGTTTAAAGATATAGATTATTTTATATTTATTATATTGAGAATAAATTTTTTCATGGAATAAATGGGACATTTAGGGCATACCTTTCAACATCAAGAATAGTTATCACAAACACAAATTTATTATTTATCCTTATAATTTAATAGTTTTAATAATAGATTAAATGGGGTAGTTTTAGAAACCTAAATTGTTGTAAGTGAAAATAATGAGAGGTGGGGGTTTAATAAATTTCCTTTAAACAATCCTCCAATTTCACTTAACATCCATGAAGCATTCATTCAAATATATACATTAACCAATGCATACACAAGCATCTATGAAAGCAAACAACATAAGGACACATGATATATATGGGAAACCATCTTGGGGGGTAAAAACCACTGATATAAAAATTATAATATAGTAATATAATCAATTAATCAAATATTTAGTGAGGCACCAACCCCACATGGATCACCAACCCCTTCTCTAGTCAAGCATCAACTCAACTAGTCCTTTAGTAATCACCAACTTGTAAGGAGACACCAAACCCATAGGTAAATCATCACCAAATTATATATCTTGATTATTTAATCAAAATTTGACATGTTTTTCTCACTCAAATGAATATTACCACCTTATTTTTCTCTTCTCACTCTTATATCTCTCTCAAACAACCTATTAGGCCTTCTCGCTCAACGAGCCCTTTCCTTGGTAGAATTAGGTCATATGACCTTGATCATCACTTGTAGTAAAATAGTTATATGTTAATAGAATATTAAACATAAAAAAATATTCTTATTTAATCCATATACCTAGTTTCCCAAAATTCTATATCATTTTCTCATTTCCTTAATATTCTAACTAGTCAATTAGGCCTGTTAGACCTTTTCTTTATACATGACTCTTGTTATTACCCATATTGGTAATCCAAGAAAATTTCCATACATGTATCACCATTGGAATAGATCAAAAAAATGTTTCAAAATTTAAAAAACCACTACATAGGTTGGTAATTACCCTTAAGGGCCAAAATCACCATTAGGCCTAATAGAGACCTAATGCAATTAGGCCTTCTCTAAACACATGTTTCACTTTGGCCTCATTGAAACACCTTGATCATCCAAAAATGGATTAAAAAATTAATAAAAAATTCATATATACCCATTATAATCTTACCTTATGTCACCAACACAATTTATCTCATTTCACTCTTTTTTTACACAATTAGGTCTACTCGTAATTAGGCCTTCTCACTGCTAGAAAATCTGTCTTGCAAATTTGATGCATAAAATCAAATTTTCCACATAAATAAATAAATAAATATATATATATATATATATATATATATATATATATATATATATATATATATATATATATATCCTCAATGTCATCGTCATGTTCATTTTATGTCACCAAATAGGGAAAAATACATCAAATCAACCATTTTCATATGCTCACCTAAAACTGCACACATGCTTCAAAAACCCAGTCAATAACCTTTGAATTTTCACACATTTATAAGAGTTTATAATGCATATAAATAAATTAAAAGGATAATATAATACATATATAAAAACTTAATGTGAATTACATTCTTAAAATCTATGTAAAAATACTCAGGAACATCATTTTCACTCATACACAAAAAATTGCCTGTTGCTCCAAAAACATAGTCATGAAAACCAATTCTTAGAACACCTGTGAGAACACTTTCATGAAATTAAAATGGGTTTATATTATCCTTAAAAATAATTATATATATATATATATATATATATATATATATATTGCATTTATTTAATATTAATATTGGTCATATAAACCAATCTCATGTCTTCACCTTACACAGACCTCACTATGTTAGATAGGTCACTTTGAGAACAAATTTCTTATTGTTCATGTGCATCACAAAAAATTATATTAAATTGGAAAGGTTATATATGTATTTTAAAATTACCCCACTCATTTGGATCCATCCTTAATCCACTACAACCAATCCCTAATATCATTGTCACATTTGCCTAGTTTTCTCAATGTTTTCCTAATTATGCCTATTCAATGATAGGTAAACTTCCATGATTTATTTAGAATATTCAAGGTATAAAAAATTATAAAAAACTTAAATGGTAAAAAAATAAAAGTCTTAGACATCATCATATATCCATTTGCATGTTTTGACTTGGTCAACCATGCTTGTTACATCAAAAATATAAGAAACAAGGAGTTTCTTGTAGCTTCCTCTCACTCTTTTGATAGACCAATGCCACCTAGAGAAACATGGAAAAGTTAAATACATGATAAAATAATAAAAAGAGGTCATCCAATTCATTCTTATCTATTTTCAATAAGATATTTCCTATCAAGTCATTATGAGGGTTTTAGGAGGGTTTTGATTGCTTTTCATTCTTAACAATTATTCATAAAGGATTGCCCCTTAAATCCAAAAATAATGCCAAGAAATTAAATATATGACCCTTATAAAAATTTCATTAATTGATCAGGATCTCATGTAAAGGTTTCACATGCCAATGACCATAATAAAAACCTTATCAGTTATGCAACACCTCATTCTATGTACACATAAAACCTCAACACCAAATTTCATGCTTTTTCCTTCAATATTTGACCTCAAACTTTGTAAAAAAACTTGAAACAAATTATAAAACCTTTGGAAATTCTCTTATGATCTATAACACATTTGGAACTAATCTTGAACCCTCATTGGGTCACATTAGGTCTCTTTGTACACTGGGCCTTGAACTACCAATCATACTTAGACCTTGATCACACCTTGGAACCTCTTTTACTATTATCAAAACCTCATCCTCATGTTATAAAACCTCATACCATGCTCACACACTTCCAAACTTCTTCAAACTCATAGTAAAATTCAAATATGTAACCACACATACACACATGCAATGAGTATGTGAGATAGAAATCATTATCTAAAATACATTATCAAATTTAGGTGCCTTGAAATGAGGTGGAAAGAGGACTTGGATAATAGATAAATAAAATGGATATGGACATATCTCATTAAGTTTGTACTATTTGATCTTGTTTCTAGTCTCCAAACGTGACACAATCTCTTTAATAGAGTTTCACTCTTTCATGTTTGGTGAATTTGTGGGTGAAACATAATTATGTTGGGGTAGAATGTGCCACTACTACTACTAATTTTGGGGTGGCATGTACCCATATTATTACTATTGGGGTAGAATGTGCCCTTGTTATTACTATTAAGGTGGAATGTGCCCTTGTTGTTGCTATTGGGGTGGAATGTGCCCGTATTATTGTATATATTTGGTAGGTATGTACACCCTATGATCCTTGACTTGTTTTTGGTTCACTCTTTGAGTTGAGTAGGTAATTTGTCAATTCTTATGAATTTACTGCCTCGAATTAACCATGTTTTATTGATTTTGGGTGTTTCATTGTCTATTTACCATTGTACGTGTTGGTTGAGATGAATTATCCAAATTATTTTTTATGATTTCTTCAATGCATACTGAATGTTTGGGTCTTTTACTTTAAAAGTAATAAGAGGTTATTGGTGATTAAAAAATGTGTGCTTTGTGTCTAGTGGAGTGTGCTATAAAACCTGTTGGGATTTGATTTATTTTATCGAGATATTTTGATCTATCATGGTTGTGTTCTAAACTAGGTTTTGCGTTGTTTCAACCATATATCCTTGTTATTTTGAAGTGTCATTATAGATTGACATAGCTACTAAAGATTCTATCAAGTTTATGATAAGTTGATCTACATATCATTGACTTATCTTCTTAATCTTGTTAACAAGATCTTGATCATTGGGTTTTGACTCTATAAGTATTTCCTTGCCTTTGATAGAACAAGGTATGTTTGTTTGTGTAATGTTTATGAAAGCTTGCTCTCATTTTTGATCTCCTTCTCTAATTAAGGTGAGTAATTTATCCATGGGAAAATTTGAGGGTAGTCTAGCACCAAATTCTATAAAGCTTAGAAGGGATTCATATTTGTCTTCTTTGGATTGATATTCTACATAATCTTCCTTAGATCCTACTATTGTGGGAATGTCCTCAAAGAACACTGAATTATCTTGACCATCATAATAATGATCTTACTCATAGATAGGGCCATAAGAGACCCCACTATAAGTGTACCTTTGAGTTATCTCTAAAAAAGGTTTTTCTCTTTGTTTGACTAGATGTGGAAATGTTTTGCAAATGTTTGAACAAGGTATGTGTTTTGATATTTTCTAAACAAGGTGACTAGGCACCAAAGAGACTATAAAAAGGAGGGTGGTGTATTACCCCACATAATTATAAAAATTATGTTCACAAATGTACTCAAACTTGGGTAAAGTTGAAATCATATGAATTGGGAAAGGGTATGATAACTCAAAAAGCCTAGAGTGTAACTAGTACACTAAAATGTAGACTTTAGAGATATGTTCATACTATAAAAACTAGTTCAACTTTGAAGAATTGCTATTAGGAAACTAGAACAAAGACCTTTTGATTATGAAGGATATAATATGAACCAAAAAACTCAAGATGTGAAAACATGCAAGAATTCCTAAGTATAAAACTAGAACCAAATGGGTAACACAATGTTGCTATATGGTAATAAGAATGGTAGTATAAAATATATTTTAGAACTTGGAGTGTGAGTGATACACTTAATGACCCAAGTTCATAATGGTGAGATAGATGATGAGTCTATAAATGGCCTTCAATCTAAATGATAAATTAAACCCAAATTCCCTCAAGTCAAGTATAAATGGTGAACCCAATTAAAACGTCAACCTTATGAACTTA
This sequence comes from Torreya grandis, assembly GCA_037957365.1. NCBI lineage: Eukaryota > Viridiplantae > Streptophyta > Pinopsida > Cupressales > Taxaceae > Torreya > Torreya grandis. The sequence continues at coordinate 19,909 of JARHVA010002929.1, forward strand.
TAAAGGTGTAATTTTGAATTTGGACTATTAAAGAAGGCCTTAAAGATAATTTGGAAATTTATTTAGACTCAAATGGGTAGTATAAATACACTAATTAGATGATATTACACAATATTTAAGATGACAAATTTAAACAAGATAAATATTGATTTTTACTTAGATAGTGTAACACCTCTTTGTTCAAGAAATTGGTGGATAATGTGTTTGGCTATGATGTATGTTTACAATTAAGATTTAACTCCAATCAAGACCAAAATAAAAATACAACTAATTAATCATCCTAAGCCCTAAAATGATAAAGTTTACTTTGTATTATTTAAATCCATCTATATACATACACTTGGAAGGAAATAAATTGTTCATCCAAGATAAAAGCGTATTAATTAGAAGGGTATTTTACACCCCCCTTCTTCCAAGTGAAAATGCAATGACATGAAAATTTGGGTGCACTTTGAATCAACAATACTCCATGGAAAATGGGGATTTATAAAACTTATAATTTATGACCATTTAGATGGTCCCATGTGTGGCTAACACAAGATATGCAACATGTCAATTGAGTTCATATCGATCAACTTATGATGAAAGGGTCTATTCCTTTTCATGATGATACCATCCATGGAATACTTAGTGGTATCCCCTGGTTGACCATACCTGACTCAGGATTTCATTTCTAAAGGAGAGGTTAGCTGCTCAACCCCTTAGTTCTAGAAGTATGCATACCCTAATTTGAATACCCCACCATGGAGTAGGTTTGAAATACTGTCAGGAGATGAATCCTTTGTTCAATGCTTCCCCAAACAACCTATGGGCGGTAATGACATCCCTCACACAAGCCAAATTTCATAAAATAAAATCTAAGTAAAATGACTTTAGGGTTATTTTTAGATCACCTAAACCATACGAGTTTTGGGGATAACCTAGACAACTTCCTTTTTATGCCTTAGAAAAAGGAATAATTGTAATGAAAAGGAACTTTTGATCATCTAAGTTCCTTATAGGGGATGGGGGAAGAGCATACATGTGTAATTATTTTACTCAAACTATCTAAAAATCAAGTGACAAATGAATTACATAAAATAACTTTCAAGAAATTTGTAATTTACTAAGTAAAAGTTGAGTTTTATAACCCTAAATTGAAGTGTGAACTAAAGTTCTTGGCCCCCTTGGCCTTAGTTTACAAAATATTTGAAAAACATCCACAAAACATTTAAATTAACCATCTGGGTCCTTTAAAACACTAAAGGGAAGGTTCCTAATTCCTTTTAAAACACCAAAAGTAATGTGAAAAAGACTTAATTATGCACAATTAAACACTTTTCCTTGTAGGTCCTACAAGAAAAATTAGATAGTCTTGTTTAGCTTTGAGTCATAATTTAAAATGAGACAAGCACTTTTGAAAAACATGCTCTTGGGTCTATGTTTTTTAAAAACATAGAGATTGATGTCAATCACTATTGATCGATGCCAGTCGTAGACCAACTATTATTGGTCAAAACTAATTGATAACAATCACTTGTGAACCTAAAGGCAAAAATGTTATGCTCATAAATACTTGTTAGATTAATGGTTAGGATAAAAAATCCAAAAGAAAACCTTTTGGATCAAGAAATATTCAGACCAGAGACTTATAAAATTCAATTTGATAGAAATAAACATGAATAAAGCTTTATAATGGAAATTTTTAGATGTATTTTTCTGTGCAACCCAACCAATACCGGTTGGCCTTGATTGATGCTTGTCACACAAAATTGATGTTGATCATTGTATAACCTATCTGTACAAAAAAAATGTTATAAACATGGGAAAATGAGCATAAAAAATGTTATTAAAGGATTTTTTAATGACTTTGATGGAAATTTAAGAGTAACAAGATGTCTTCCTTGCTTGAATTGATTATATGGTCCCACCGGGTGTGCCAAAATATAGTGTTATATTATAAAGAGGATTAATTTAAACATTAGTCATGAAAAATATAAAATAATGCATACGAAATAATAATCTAGGCCAACCTATTCAATGGGGTTTACAAATTATAATAAGAAGCATTTGAAATAAAGCACATATGTATATTACCATCCCAAGTGATTCCACCATCCAAAATCAAATTGATGCATGTTTTTCCCTTTGATTTGGTGTTTTTGTCTTTGTCAACAATGGATGCCAAGCTCCTCTATTATCTCAAGATCACCATGCATAATCTAGGCTTAATATAAGAAATCAAATCTATGCTTATCAAGTGAAGTTAACATATTGCAAATAAAACACAATAGTCAACATAAATAAAGCTTGTGTAGATAATCCTACATTATAAGTTTACACAATTTAAGCTTAAAAATCATTTTCTATGCCCTTCTATTGATATATTTTTCAAATGGTTGAGGATCAACCATGACCATCCATCTCAATATTAAGATGTGTAGCCATGCACTAATCTAATATTGCATAATAAATCCATAAATATCCTCATAATGATTTTGTAAAAAGAGGCATTAATGAGGCATGGGTGCCCATAACCTGATATTTGTTGCATTTATGGCTTATGGATGCCACCCCATTGATCTTGTCATTAGGTGATGTAAATATTTAAAATAAATTTCCAATAAAGAAACGTTCAATTTTATACATAGAATTCTTACTTAAGATCATAACTTGGTTTAATTTACCTAAGCAAGATTAATCAATTTTAGTGTAATTCTTTGGAAATTGGTGCATAATTAATTAAACTGATCAGAAAGTCACATTACTGGGTCATAATTTGACTCAAGAAGAATTAAAAGGTGATGTTATATGTGTACAAACCATGATCCCATTTAATATTTTGACATAAAATAACAAAGGTACGTGATGTGTACTAATGAATTAGAAGAAAAGAGTGATCCAGAACATCAAAATGCAAAATCATCATTTTGACTCGAAATGATTTGAGAAAAGTTAGGAATAAAATAAAATGCATTGCCTCATTTAGAGATACATTAGCTTAAATAGGAACTTGTATATGATAATCTCAAACCATTTAGTACATTTAAGTGATTTTGGCCTAATTTGTGCATTTGAGTACAATTCAAGTAAGATTGATAATTTCAAAACACAATGGTGTAAGGAATTGGATGTATACAATAGGAGTTCCCATATTCTCATATTACGCACCTTGTATAACTTATATTACATAAAGCATATGTTTTAATATACAATAACTATTTTTTCCAAAATAACAATATTATTCGTTTCTCTAAAACTAAACTATTGTGATTTTAATAATTAATTGACTGAGAAAGGGTGTCAAGTCTCGTACGGTTTTCTACACTTCCATAACCCTTATTTTTGACTCACTTTATCCTACATATAAATTTAATCCACTGTCAATAAGGAAAATATACAAAAATATAGTTATATGTATATGTAAATCGAAACACTCATAGTTATAACCCATTATGCATATTTTACTTATACAAGGTCATAGAGTTATATATTAAATAATTAGTTGCATTTTAGAACATGTAAGTAGAGAGTGTTTAGAAGGTGGATCCTATATTGATCCCATATGGTTATTTCATGTTTATGTAGATAACTATTAGACTATATCATTTTTTTTTACTCATATAATATATACATGTATGAGGCCATAAACCAATTATATAAAAGCTACATAGTCCATGGTATTAACACAAATCATGCAATTCCAACTGTGCCACACACATTAACACAATTATCCCTTTTGTAAAATTATAAATACAACATATATGGCTTATGTAACTAAAGCACTATTTATTTAAAACAAATCATTATATATATTCCCTTTAATTTTCACTGCCAACATACTATCTGCTACCATGTTGATGTTTTATCATGCAATCATTTATCTTCATACATGTCGTTCCATAAATATTTATAATACCGAGTTAGTTTACAAGAGTATAACTTAACAAATCACCTACTATTTAGTTCATTGATCTACCTTAAGGCTCCCAACATATGCTCCTTTGATATATTCAAAGTAACACACACACACACACACACACACACACACACACACACACACACACACACACACACACACACACACACACACACACACACACACACACACACACACACATCATTACACAATACATAAACTGCCATATAGTAAATATGAATATTTATATGAATCACCATTCATAAACTATTATAACTGTAAAAATATATAATGGAATATATAAACTATTATATGAATCACCATACATAAATTCTCACTACTTACTCATTATGCTACATGTCTGCATAATATTTATGATCATTCTTTTTATGTTATATGAAATTATTATAGGATTGCTCTGATCAGAATGACAATGATAAGTCACTTCATATGCCACTAAGTCACCATACACACACACACAGAGCATTACACAATACATAAATTGTCATATAGTAAATATGAATATTTATATGAATCACCATTCATAAACTATTATAACTGTAAAAATATATAATGGAATATATAAACTATTATATGAATCACCATACATAAATTCTCACTACTTACTCATTATGCTACATGTCTGCATAATATTTATGATCATTCTTTTTATGTTATATGAAATTATTATAGGATTGCTCTGATCAGAATGACAATGATAAGTTACTTCATATGCCACTAAGTCACCATTCAAATATTTATAATTAAGTCAAATATAATCCAGAATAGATTATACATATATACATATACACACACACAAACACACACACACACACACACACACACACACACACACACACACACACACACACACACACACACACACACACACACACACACACACACACACACACACACACACACACACACACACACACACACACACACACACACACACACACACAGATTATAGTGACCTTATATTATGTTGGGATAGAAATGTATATCGGGATTGAAATGAATGACTTAATTTATAACATAAGCCAAATATACTTAGCTATCTAGACTCTTATATCTTTTTTTGTCCCTAACTTGATTTTTGTTTTATTATATGTAAATTTTAGTTCATATTGAAATCAATGAATATTCACACACACATATATATAATCTGCTATAGAGAATCATGCTGGACTACAAATGTATTATTTTACTATGGCTCATTGTATGTACATTGAATTAACTCATTATATATATATTTAGCTCCATTTGTATTCAAATATCTTTGATGTATATATTCTTATATAGTTTGCTATGTGCAATATACCTAGTTTAATATATAGTGTCCATATATATGCACACTATTCTATATAATAGATTTGTAAAACATAGTAGGATTTCTATATATCATAGTGGTCCTAGATTTTTGATGGAATTATAATTTATTTATATAATTCTATAGTTTATATATCATAATTCATTGTAATATTAATATATTTCTATAGTATTCAACATGAACACCTAAAAACTAATTGCATTTCTTACATGGAAATCAACTCTACCATCCCTTAAGCTTCCTTGTCTTCTCTTCCCTTCTATGCTCCACACTCTCTTTTATTCTATGTCCCCTTCCAAATACACTGCCCCCTTTTAACTTTTCTTCTCCCTTTTTAGAATACGGTGTTGTTTTTCTCCCTTTTATTTATTTTTATTATTTTTTGATTTTTTTTGTATATTAAAACATAATTGTTTACTTTAATTAAAATCAAATTATTTTATGTATTTTATTTCTCTTATGGGGATTTATTTCCAATTATAAAAATCAAAACAATTATTTTATCTACTTATTCCCTTTTGTCCCATTTTTTCCCATTTAAACATTTATTAAAAAAAATATTTAGTATTATAGTTAGTCATAATGACTTGATAAAAATACTAAACAACACATAATATTAAATCCACATAATTGTTACACTAACCTAACCATGCGTAAATAATTCCAAATGTAACCAATCATTAGAAACATATTAACATTTATAATTATACTATGTATCTAGTATGTACTAACTAATGTGGTATGTGTAAGTTTATAGCTATACCTATATCATCCTCCATCAATTCTATCTATGTTACCCTCTTTGATGATACTCTACTCTATCATTCTCTGAGGGATGAGTCTCTTTTGCGTCAACCTCACAACAAGCAGGTAGTTAGTCTATAACACCATGACATAAACTACATCTAAAACAATCAACTCATCATGATCATAATATAAAAATATAAAGTATAGCTAACTCATATCAATGTAATAATGTAACTAAAACAACATTCAACTATCCCATAACAACATATAACTCATAGCTTAGCTAATAGTAACCAAATCAAATTGCTAACTATAAATATCCATGGATAATCAATTAAGTTTACTTAGCGAGGAATCATGATGTAACATCCTTACCCCATAAATCTAGTCACCATCCTAGATGACACTAATTCAAACATAAGTTTTAAATTAAAACATTATTCAACAAATAAATAATGTAGTATAAAATGTCAAATCAAGCAAATAAGTATGGAAATCGCCTGTAAAACTTATCGTAATCCTCTCATGTAGCACTATCCTCAGAGTATTGGTCCCACAAGACCTTGTACTATGACATATCTCTATTATATAAACAAAGTTTGTGAGTGTCAATTACTTTTATTGATTATACCATGACCACCCCAGGATCTAGAACCCTCACAAAGCATTTCAATCTAACACATGTGAAGGATCAACTACATACTTTTTAAGATAAGAAACATGGAAGATATTATGAAATAGAGCTAGGGCTGGTGGCAATGTAAGCCTATACACTATAATATTTACCACTTATAACACCTTGAAGGGTCCCACATATCTTGATGAAATTTATCTAACTTTTCAAATTTTATGAAACTCTTCTGCTGCTTAACTTGTAAGAATAATTTATCATCTACCAAAAACTCCTATCTATTATCTTTAGATCAGCATAAATCTTATACCTATCATTGGCCTCAACTAATATCTACTTGATTAATCTGAATTGATATTGCATTTATGAAATCATCTAAGGTCCAAAGGCTATCGTGTCTTCTAACCTGTCCCAATTGATTCATGTCCTGCACTTTCTTTCATACAATGCTTCAAATGGTGTTATCTTCAAATCTAACTAGTATGAGTTATTATATGTAAACTCAACCAATGGAAGATAGTATACCATCTTATATTTATAATCCATTGAATATATACATGAAGTATATCCTCTAACACCTAATTAATTCACTTAGTATGACCATCAATCTCTAGGTGATATGCAGTGTTGAATTTTAATTGTGTACCTAAAGCTAAATTTAGAGTAACCCAAAATTTAAAAGCCATAATTAGATCAAAATACATAATTATCTTCTTGGTAAATCCATACAACCTATATACTTACTTCATTAACCTCTTCACAAGAGTAGGTGCATCATTTGTCAAATTGCCTAATATAAAATGAGCCATCTTGGTTAGTTTATCAACTACTACCAATATCATATCATGCCTATTTAAGGATATTGGTAAACCTTGGAAAAATTCCATACTGATGACCTAACACTTCCATTATGGTACATCATGTGGATATAATAGCCCAGTCGGATGCACATGTTCAAATTTCACTCACTAACATTCTAGACAACATGACACATAGTTTTCTACATCTTTATTGATTCCCTTACAAAAATATATTGGTCTAAGTTCTACCATGAACTTGGTTAAACTTGGATGTCTATAGTTCATTTAGCATTGTAATTTAGATATTCTCTTGATCTAGCATATACAACCTTCCAGTTTAATACAAAAGACCATGACTCTCTAATCTAAATCATTTATACCTAGGACTATGGGCATTCTCAGATAATTCTTTCCTAACCTAATTTTAGAGTTCATCACTTGAATATAATTTGATCATTCAATCCCTAAAACTACTCCTAATAGTAACCATGACTGCTATGTATGTTCTATGACCTAGGGCATCAACTACTCTAATTTCCTTGCCTTTGATATAGTTGATATCAAAATCACAGTTAGACAAGAACTCTAACCAACATCTCTAATGAGGATTTAAATTTGGTCTGGTAAAGATGTACTTGAGTCCCAAGTTATCTATCTTAAGCTTAAATGGGTTTCCCAACAAGTAATGCCATTAAAATTGCAAAGCATGCACAATTTCGACAAGTTTTAAGTCATGAAAGACATAGTTCACCTCATAAGGTTTCATCTTCCTTGATTCATAAGCTACCACTACACCATCCTGCATAAGGACTTTTCCTAGTCCATCCCAAGATTCATCTATGATCACTATACATTAACCATTAGGGTCAGGAACTCTTAACATTAGTGTTGAAGTAAGTCTTCTTTTCAATTCCTGAAAAAGTAATTCATACTTTTTTGACCAAATAAATCTTTGGTTCTTTCATTATATAGAGGTAAGTGGATTAATTATCTTAGAGAAATTTGGTATGAACTTCTTGTAATAGCCTGTTAATCCCATGAAACTTCTTATCTCATGCACATTCTTTGGCACCAACCACTCCATAATGGATCTTATATTTATTAGATCCAAATAAATACCATCTACATAAATAATATGTCCTAAATATTTCACTATCTACTAGAAAAATGTGCACTAAGAGAACTTTCTATACAACTTGTACTTTTACAACTGTTATAGAACTAATTATAGATGCTAAAGATGATCCTCTTAATTCTTATAGTATATAAGATGTTAATTATGAAATATACTAAGAGGCAGGGGGTGAATCATTATATTATATATCTTTTACTTATTCTGATTTCTTTTCTTTAATCACTTAATCACACATTCAAAATATGCCATAAAAATGAAACAATAAAATTCACAACACAAGAGAGAGAGAGAGACACCAAATTTTTACATAGAAATCCAAAGTGGGAAAAACCACAAATAAAAATCTCAAGTATATGAATGAGCACCAACTCAAATTAAAAAGTTCACAAGCACCGACTTGTAGGAGCACCAACCACTTTACCGAGCACCAACACAATAACTATTTGTGAGCACTAACCAATAGGAACACCAACCCCTTGTAAATATTTGTGAGCACCAACCCACAAGAGCACCAACCCCTCTTATGTATAAAACACAATTATCTCTCAATTTTTCTTACTCAACAAATAATAGAACTCTACAATATCTCCTACTTTTCTCTCCTCTAAAATAAATACAAACCATGCACTCTCTTGCATATTACCAATAGCTTCTTAAGCCTTTATTTATATCTTTCCAAATGACCATTGGCATTCACCCTTTGTGACCCTTCAATCCTCATGGAAAATGGTGCCAAACTTACATGACCCTTCATATCCTTGCATTTAAAAAGTCACATGGTGACCCTTCAAAAGTAAATGCATCCTTTCCGCTTTTATCTTTATCTTGGTGACTTTTCGTATTCCTCAAAGTGTCCCTTCATGGAAAAATGTGCCATACCCTCTTTTGTCTTCACATGGTGACTCTTAGAATTCCTCAAGATGACTCTTTATGAGAAAATGCATCCCATTCATCTTTTTTCTTTACCCTATGACTCTTTGACTTTTCCATGAGCCCTCTTTTGACTTATATGCAACCAAAAATATATTTGTTAATATTAAATAAATATTAACACACATTATCCAAGATATGAATATTAAAAATACCATTGAATGCTATGGGGCATTTATCACCAATAATGCTAGACCTTTGACATCAATGAAAATATTTCCAATAATCTCCCCCTTTATCGTTGATGGCAACCTCAAACTAAAACTTCCACATCTTAAAACCTGCACATACTACCATCTAAAAAAAAATAGTAACTCCCCCTTAATCTAGAAACTTATACCTATTCCTTGTACCTATACCTATACCTATACCTATACTTGTACCTATTTTTATTCTTCTCCCTCTTTGACATCAATGGAAAAGGGTCTATCCTAGAGCTAACACTTAGCTCCCTCTCAACTGATGCTGATCCTCAATGGTAGGAAGTAAAAAAATTACTTCCAACTTCTCCCGTAGTTACTCAAATGTGTCTTTTGGTAGTGCATTTGTGAAAATGTCTACAATCTACTCTATAGTACTGATATATTCTATTTTAACCTATTGATTTGTAACCTACTCTCTCAAGAAGTGATATCTAATGGGAATATGTTTTGTTCTTGAATGCATCATTAGATTATTTGAAATATTAATAGCACTTGTGTTGTCACAAAAAATAGAAAGATGCTCATCATATTTTACCTTGATATCTTCCAAAGTTTGCTTCATCCAAAAGACTTGAGTACAACACAGTACCACTGAAATATATTCTACTTCAGGTATAAAAAGTGATACTAAATTCTGCTTCTTTCTTAACCATGATACCAAGCTATCACCTAGAAAGAAAGCTCATCCAATTATATTCTTTCTGTGATCTAAGCAACCTACCCAATCTACATTTGTATAGGAAACCAAAGTTAAATCTCTACCTGTGGGATACCACAATCCATAATCCAATATCCCCTTGATATATATGAATATTCTCTTCACTAACTAAACATGACTATCTTTTGTAGCTGACTGATATCTTACAACCATACCTACTGCATGCATGATGTCTAGCCTAGATGCTATCAAATATAAAAGACTACCAATCATAGATCTATAAAAATATTGATCTATAATAGGTGAATCTTCATCCTTACTTTATTTCCTATACTCATTAGTGTGCCAACTCGTACACAATCCTTAAAACCAAATTTATTTAACATTTCCTTGACACATTTACTTTTAGATATAAAAATTCCTTTATCTGAATGAAATATTTAAAACCCTATGAAAAATGATAATTCTCCAAGCATAGACATCTCAAATTATTTTTTCATATTATCAAAAAATTCTTTTGTCATCTTTTCAATATTTCCTCCAAAAATGATGTCATCAACATATACCACAATAATCAATTGACGTTCTCCTTCTATTTTGATATAGAGATTACTATCAACAAATCTTCTCTTGAAACCTTGATCCTTTAGGTACTTATCAAGTCTTGCATACCAAGCTCTACGAGCTTGTTTCAATCCATACAGTAATTTATTCAATCTGCATACATGAATACTAATATTTAAGATAATAAATCCCTTAGGCTACTCAATGTAGACCTCTTCTTTTAGATTCCCATTTAGGAAGGTAGATTTGACATCCATCTAAAACACTTTGAAATTTTTAAATACTGCATATGCAAGAAACATTCTAATAGCCTCTAGCCTTGCCACTGGTGCAAAGGTTTCTTCAAAATCTATTTCCTCAATCTGAGCATATCCTTTACATACTAATCTTGCTTTATTCCTTGTCACTTCTCTATTTTATTTCAACTTATTTTTATAAACCAATTTTGTTCCTATCACATTGTGATCCTCTGGTCTAGGCACTAATTCCTAAGTATCATTATTTTCTATCTAATTTAATTCTTCATCCATTGCCTTAACCCAATGCTTATCATGTCTAGCTTCTAAAAAAGTTCTATGCTGAATTTTGGATAACAAAGAGAAATTAACTTACTCAAAGTCACTTACCATCATTCTTATGTACAAATTCTTTCATTTATGTCCCTGATGATGTCACTTTCATTATGATTTCTCTAGACATATTTGGATGGGGTTTTAGTGTCCTTTTTATCCTTCTTCTCATCTTCATCTGATTATTCAAAGTCTTCCTCTTCAATGATTTCAAGAATGTCTACTGGATCACTAATTCTTTGTGTTCCATCTTCTTCCATCATGACACATGCACTTTCAACTATTTTCTTGGTTCTTTTGTTATAACATTTATAAGCTTTACTTTTTCAAGAATAACCAAGAAATATACCTTCATCTTCTCTAGATTCAAACTTACCAAGTTTTTTATCGATTCTTTTTATGAAGTATTTACTACCAAAAAATCTAAAATAATCAACTATTGTTGGTTTGTCTTTCCATATCATATAAGGAGTCATAACTATTGACTCTCAATAATAATCTATTATGAATATGCACTACTATATAAACTACCTCTCTCCAATATTTATCTAGTATCTTGGATTCATTTAGCATTGTCCTCATCATCTCCTAAATTATTCTATTTCTTTGTTCAACTGCTCCATTTTGTTGTGGAGTTTTGGATGTTGAATAATATCTCCTTATTATATGGTCTTCCAAAAAATCAATAAACTGATCTAACATGAATTCTCCTCCTTGATTTGATCTTAGACACTTAATCTTCAAACTGGTTTCATTTTCAACTAATGCTTTGAAATGTTTGAAAGCTTTTGATTTTTTCTTTAAAATCATTACCCAAGTCATACGTAAAAAAATATCAATAAGTAACATGAAATATTTCTCACCTTGAGTACTTTGAGTTGTCATAGGTCCAAAAAAATCAATGTGAACAAGATCTAACATTTGAGTGGTCGAGTACTCTTTTGTTTTGAACTGCCTTTTGGCCTACTTCCCATGCTGACAAGGTTCACAAAGCGTGTTGGATGGATTTGTAATCTTTGGAAGATTTTTGACTGCTTGATTCTTGCTTATGTTGACAAGATTTTCAAAATTTATTTATGCGATTCTCTTGTGTCATAGCCAACTTTCTTCAAGCTAACTCAAACAACATCTTTGACCTTCTTTGAGCATCTACAACCAATACATCTAAATATTTTCTCTTAATTTCATAAAATTTTGCATAAAAATTTAGTATGTGCCCTTGATCACACATTTGACTTACACTCAAAAGATTATGCTTAAGACCTTCTACATATAATACATTTTTAGTTTTATTTCTACCATTATCCAAACTTAGTGTACCTTTTTTGACAATTCTAATAGTAGTATTATCTTTGAATTTCAGTGTGCCACCATTGATCTTCTTCAAGGTTATGAACTTGATCTTATCTCTTGTTATGTTCCTCAAACATCCACTATCAATGAACCATGGATTTTCTTCATTTTTTGCATGCAAAGCTATCTATACCAACATAGATGTTTCAAGTTGTTTCTTCTGTCATGAACCTATCTAAACTTTATTCTTGATGAATGGAGCCTTGAAAATTTGGTCCTTCTTGATTGACTCAAACACGCTTCTATAGTATCAGGCTATGTGTCTAAATTTTTTACACTTGTAACATATTATGCCTCTTCATTAAAGCTTGATAGATGAGCAAAAGAGTTGTGGCTTCTACTTGACTCTGCATGAGTTTTCTTCTCCTTATTTCTAAAATTGTTAGCCCTTTTTTGACATTCTATTTTCTTATGACCATATCCATTACAATAAAAATAGTAACCATAAAAATAAGACCTATTTGTGTATCTCTCACATGATTTCTTTTTTTAGATCTATTCTTTCTAAAATTCTTTATTTGAGATGTCCTCTATAATCTTAACTTCTTCCTTTTGTTATTTCCTCTTTTGTAAGAGCTTCAACATTGCTCTTTACTTTTTCTATGTTAACCTTGTCTATGAAAGTAGTGGCCTCCCTTGTCTCTTTTTCAAATTTGATACCTATTTTATTTGACATTGATCTTTGACTTTCTAATATATTATTCAACATATTAGTGCTATTCTCAAATTTTGAATCATTGGCTTCTCTACCTTTATTTGTTTTCTCAATATCTTCTTGTAAAGAAGCAATTTAAATAACATACCTTTCACATTCTTTACTTACTTTTTGAAACTATGTCGTTAGATCTTTTTTATTCTTCTTGGCTTCTTCAAAGTGTTCTTGTAGATCTTCAATTGTTTCCTTTGAATCCTTTTCATTTTTCTTGATCTGGAGCTTTAATCTTCGATTCTTCTTCTTAAGAGATTTTAACTCTTATAAGGCACAAATGATTTCTCCTTCCAGATTCACTTTAGATTGATCTTGTTCTTTTTTATCATTTGTACTTTTTCTTGTGGAGGCATATTCATGTATGGCCATGAATAGAATCTTTTCTTCTTCTTTTGAATCACTGACTCCACTATCTTTAGCTAAGGTAGGATCTTTATAATACAAACTCTTCTTCTTGAATATCTTTTTGAATTTTCCTTTGAAAGTTTTCTTGTATGTATACTTTCCTTCTTCATTGTTACTATTACCCTTATCTGGGCACTTAGCTACAAAATATCCAATCTTTCCATAGTTAAAACATTTAAAAGGTAATTTTTCTTGATATTTACTTATGTCCTTTTTCAGCGTGTGAATGAATAGAGCTCCATTGTCATCTTCATCATCACTAGAACTGTCAATTGATTTTTGAGTCTTAGCCTTCTCTTTCTTTGATGTATTGAAAGTAGCTTCTCTCTTTGAGGGTTTCTCTTATTCGGTCCACATCTCATCAATTGCTAAAACTTTTGCATCATATCTAAATGGTAGAGATCTCAAAAAAATTTGTACCATAATTGATTCTTCTATCTTTTTTCTAAGACCTTGAATTTGATTAACTATTTGATCAACCCTTAAAAGGTAACTTTCTATATTTTCTTCCTCTTCCATCTTCAAACTCTCAAACTATCTTCTAAAAGTCTGAAGCTTAGCTTGTTGAACCTTTCCATCACCTTTGTAAATATTCTCAAGTTTTACCCAAGTTTCATGAGCAGATTTACATTGCATAACTTTAACAAATTCTGATTCACATAAACCACATAAAATAACATTTAAATCTTTAGCATTATTTTCACTTGCCTTCTTTTTTTCTAGAGTAGTTATAAGTGTTTGCGGCTCTTCGTATTCCTCCACCACTACTTGCCAAATGTCAAATCCAAGGGCCATCAAAAAGTCCTCATCCTTATGCTCCAAAAATCATAATTTGTCCCATTAAACAAAGGTGCCTTATTTTTAGAAAAACCTTTATGTGATCTAGCCATCGTGATTTCCCTGATCTACCTTCAAGCTGTTAAACTCTTACCAAAGGAACCTATTATGATAGCAATTATTAAACATGAAATATATTAAGAGGGGGGGTGAATCAATATATTATATATCTTTTACTTAATTTGATTTATTTTCTTTAATCACTTAATATCACATTCAGGATATGCCATAAAATTGAAACAATAACCTGCACCACACATGAGAGAGAGAGAGAGAGAGAGAGAGAGAGAGAGAGAGAGAGAGAGAGAGAGAGAGAGAGAGAGAGAGAGAGAGACCAAATTTTTATGTGGAAACCCAAAGTGAGAAAAACCATGAAGAATAATCTCAATTATATGAATGAATACCAACTCAAATTATAAAGTTTCCAAACACCAACATGTAAGAGCATCAACCCCTTTGTAAAGCACTAACACAACAATTATTTGTGAACACAAACCCATAAGAGCACCAACCCCTTGCAAAAATTTGTGAGCACCAACCCATAATAACACCAACCCTTCTTGTATATAAAACACAACTATCTCTTGATGTTGCTTACTCAACAAATGATAGAACTCTACAATATCTCCTACTTTTCTCTCCTCTAAAACAAATACAAACCATGCAATCTTTTGCATATAAAAAATGGCTTCTCTAGCCTTTATTTATATCTTTTCAAATGACCTTTGATATTCACACTTTTTGACCCTTCAATCCTCATGGAAAATGGTTCCAAATTTGTATGACCTTTCATATCCTTGCATTTTAAAAGTCACATGGTGACCCTTCATAAGCAAATGCATATTTTCCTCTTTTATCTTTATCTTGGTGATTTTTCATATTCTTCAGAGTGTCCCTTCATGAAAAAATGTGCCATACCCTTTTTTGTCTTCACATGGTGACTCTTGGAATTTCTCAGGATGACTCTTCATGAGAAAATACATCCCATTCCTCTTTTTTATTTACCTCATGACTCTTTGACTTCTCCATGGGCCCTCTTTTGACTTATATGCAACCAAAAATATATTCATTAATATTAAATAAATATTAACACACATTAGCCAAGATATGAATATTAAAAACACCATTAAATACCTTGGGGCCTTTATCACCAATAATGTTAGACCTTTGACATCAATTTACAATATTTCCTACATAATAATGTCATCAAGAGTGACTAAAATAAAGTGATCTAGATAATCTCTAAACACACTGTTAATGAGATTCATGAATATTGTGAGAGCATTTGTCAACTCAAATGGTAGCACTATAAAATCATAGTGTCCATAATAAGTTCTGAATGTTATCTTCAAAATATTTTCATCCTTTATTCTCAGTTGATGGTATCATGATCTAAGATCAATCTTAAAAAATACCTTTTCTCCCCATATCTAATCAAAAATATCATCTATACAAGGTAGTGGATACCTATTTTTGATAGTTTCCTTATTAAACATTCTATAGTCAATGTAGAGTCAAAGAGTACCATCCTTCTTCTTGATAAAGATAACTAGTGCACCCCATAGTGACAAACTTGGCCTGATCAACACCTTTGACAATAATTTATGGAGTTGAGCCGTCAATTAAAAAAATTCACTGGTTTTCATCCTATATGGTGCCTTAGATTGAGCTTTTGAACTAGGTATGATATCAATAGAGAAATCAAACTCATGTCTAGAAGGCAATCCTGATAATTCCTCTGGAAACACATCATGGAAATTCTTAAAGAATGGATAATATTTGAGAGATGGTTCCTTAGGTTCCTCTATCTCATTTATCTTGATGATAAATGATTAGCACCCTTTTTATTGAGCCCTTTTGAGTTGCATTACACAAATTTGCCTAAGCCTCAACTCTCTTTTATCACCCTAAATTATGTCTAATTCCCAAAATCATCTAGACACTCAACTTTATTTAGGTAGTATTCAACATTGGCCTTATGTTTTGCAAGCTATTTGACTCCTAAGATCACATCATATGACCCTAGTGGTGATACATATAGATCCACTAGTGTTATGAATTTGGGTAGCCTAATCTCTACTTTGAATAAACATTTATCAACCATGACTTTAAAATCATTCCCATATTGTACCAACCATGCATTCTCCATTACTCCAACCCTTATAGATAACTTAATAAGCATTATAGGAACTATAAAACATTCTATAACCCCTATATCTATTAAAATAAAAATTAGATATTCAAATAAAATACATGACAACTCTATGGGTGAATCTTGAAATTCAGCTTGTCGAAAATCAACTATTGCATGAATACACTACTAAAAAGTTCCCTATTGAGGACTAGGACCTTTGTTCTTTGACTTGTCTTAAGTACAATCATGAGTATAATGATCATATTTAAAAATGAAACAACAACTAGGTGGTACTTTACTGTCAACCTATTAGTTTCCCTTGAAACCATCTTTGAAATCATTACTTGGTTCCTTATTACTTGAACTATTATTGAATTTGGAAGTCTAACTTTTGAACTGCTTCCTAGAGTTACCACTCCTCTATTTTCAGTTCTTATTTTTGAAAGTTGGTTTATAACTTCTAAGATTTTTCTTGAACTTGTCCATGGCCTATGAAAGATAATTTAACTTCTATTCTTACTTGACTACCTTCTTGAATACCTGGTCTATGGTAGAAGGTCCATGAACATCCACCTCTCCAATGATCTAGGGTTTCAATCCAAGTATAAACTTCTTGATCTTGAACCTCTCATCTCCCTAGTATTAAGGTACATACTTTAAAAATTTGGTGAAATTATCCCAATAATCATTCACTGATAAGTCTCCTTATTTTAGATTTTATAAATTTGTGAGCTTATTATCAAAATATAACTATGGAAGCCATCAATATCTAGATAAAGTCACAAACTACTCCGATGTAGTGGTAGTTAAGATTTATTTCCAATTTTTGGATGGCCCACCACATAGATACCTCACCAACCAACTGATATGCTCCCAAAATTTATTTAGTGATATCTTAGTAGTTCTAAATCTAAAAATACTTCTCCATCTCAGTCAACCATGCCTCATCTTCATCACCCAAAATAGTTCCATTGAACTTAGGTGGGTTCACCTTTTTCATAACTCTAGCCAAATTTATAGCTTCTTGAGCTCTTGTATCCTAATGGTTTTCCTACTCAGTGAGATGCTCTTCAAATTCACACTAATGTTTTTCCTCTTCATATAAATGAACTTCCTATTCCATGGCTATAATCTGGTCCCTAGTCTCATTCATGACTATGAGAATCTGATCCAACTTTACTGCTTGCTCAATGATAAATCGGTTAGGATCAAATGGAGGGTTATTATACCTAACATTTGATGGACCCTTTCCAAATAATCTAGCTTTCACCATCCTCATTTATATCAACATAAGGCTATGAAAAAATTAGTGGACTCGTTAAGTCCTAGAGTTCAAGCGGTAGCTTTGATACCACATGTAGCATTCTTAATGAGATCTACCTAGAAGATTTTTTTAATTTTTTTAAATCAACATATTATTTCATTAGATTACACTAAGATTATCTATTTAGTGATCCATATAAAATATTATAAGTATGATAACTATAAAATAAACATATGAAATTATTCATCATTGATCATTATCATCATAAGAACATATCATAACTGAATATAAGAAGTAACTCTAGACTTCTAGCCACAGTTGGTACAATCATATAGCGACTACTGTCAAATGTATAATAAGTAATTAATTATAACTCATCAAGTAATGTTTCAATAATGAATATAATTTAATGTATACAAATAAGATACATGGTACCATGAGCATGAGTTTTTCAAACTTTAGTATCTATGGCAATCTCAAATGTCATCTCTAAATAAGTACTATTATGGGGAGGGAGAGCATCATCTGACTAATTTTCCACACCAACCATGGACCATCAATCTCTTGCATTATTTCCCATTAGGGAATGACCCTCTCTTCATGGATGAGTATACAGTGATAGTGTAAGAATCCAAAGAGAAAAACTAGTACCCATTTTCTGTTTGATTTTAAAAAACATGCAGTGTACCATAAAGAAATTCATTCTAACAATATATTGCACAAACATGTAAATCATACACATGAAATTACAATGTCTAACTAACATTACTTTGGATAAAATTTTCAATAGTTATTGATCTCTAGGATCAGTCACTTTCAAACAAACCACTTGATCGAATTAACTTCAACTGATATTATGATGCTAGTAAGCTAGTAAAGTCCATCTCATTACTTACTCAGTACCAAAAAAATGATATTTGGTTAACATAGTATACCAATAGATTCTTATAGATTACATCCTATTAGCAATCATAAAACATGATAAGCATGAAATAATCAAATTGCACACATTTATTTCATCAAACATATGAATGAATCTCCATAATATTATCATTTACTCATAAATAATAGGCATAACAATCACAATTTTGTACATCTATGTATAATATACATTTAAACCACACTTTTCTAATTACTATAAGTACTTTCCAAATACAATGCACTCTATGGCATCCCATAATATCATATTACATTGTTCTTGAGTTAAAGTACTCTAAACAACCAGTCATAACAAATAAAGTGTTAGTTCTCATGAAACACATAATCTTTCATTTTAACATTTGTTATACTTTTAGGAGGTTGTATGCACGCATAAATAGGATTATACTATTTAGAAGTTTATGATTTAGTTTTGAAACATCAATAGAACTATCAAATTAGGCAAACATCACAATGTATATATATAAGTTAAATGAGTAGAAGAGTTCCCATATTCTCATATTACGCACCTTTCATAACTTATATTACATAAAGCATATGTTCTGATATACATTTTTTTTTTAATTTTATTTTTTATAAATGAACAATATTCTTCATTTATCTAAAAGTAAACTATTGTGCTTTTAACAATTAATTGACTGAGAGAGGGTGTCAAGTCTATTATGGTTTTCTACACTCTCATAACCTTTAGTTTTAACTCACCTTATCCTACATAAGGATTTAATCCACTGTTAGGAAGGCAACTATAATTAAATATATTCATATTTATATGTATATAGAAACACTCATAGTTATAACCCATTATGCATATTTTACTTATACAAGGTCATAGAAGTATATATTAAATACTTAGTCACATTTTAGAGCATGTAAGTAGAGAGTGTTTAAAAGGTGGATCCTATACCGATCCCATATGGTTATTTCACTTTTATATAGATCACTATTAGACTATATCATTTTGTTTACTCATAAACTATATACAT
>JARHVA010002929.1:45000-247500 GCA_037957365.1 Torreya grandis
CTTCATTTGGCCATTAACTTGTAGTTAAGAGATTTTAATTCAATATAACAAATGCATGTAAACCTAGAGCTCTTCAAAAATTTGAATTCAACTCCTCCAAATCATCAAAATAATCAAAACCTATCTTTTTTTACCTTTTTAATTTGTGACATGCCAATGGATATAAACAGAGAAAATAACATCCAAATTTTTGAAATTCATTTTTAATTAATTTTCTTTGGGGTTTTCTTACCATAATTTCAAACACGAAGTTGTGAGTTGAGGGAAGGGACTAGGGAACCAAAAATAATGAAAGGAGAAAATCCAGAGGGAACTCCAAAATGCATAGAAATTCTCACCATCACCTTGAGGAGCTACAAAACTAAGGAAGGAAAATTGATGGCTAAGAAGGTCAAAGGCTTGATAGAAGCTAAAAAATATCGAAAAAGGCCATAGAACTAAAACTTGAGGGAGATAAGGAGCAGTGCAAAGTAGAAGACAAGTGGTAGTAGGAAGGAGACTCAATCTGAGGAAATATAATAGGTGGCTTTGGTTTTAGGTTTTTTATGTCTTTTTTATTGAAACTTTACTATCATTTTATGTCCATTAGATGGGGATGGCCATATTTATTTTCATCTTGTGCTTTTCTTGCTGAAGGATGGTTTTTAGGTCCCTACAAAACTTGAGTTTAACCTATCAAATAAAAAACATATTCAATTGCTATCCAACATAACAATTGATCATTAAACAATAATATGACTATCAACCATGGAACATACATACCCAAATTAGGCATAAAAATAAAAAATACAAATCAATAGTTTCATAATCCTTTACTAATACTTAAGTAATTTTTGTAGAGTGGAATTGGATGTGATATCCTTCCCCCTAAAATAGGTCATCATTTCGATGATATTTATTTCAAACAATAATTAATGATATAAAAACAATGTTCAATAGAAAATAATATTTAAATAAATGAGGAAATAGCCTCAAGAATTCCTCATAATATTCCCATATAGAATTATCATTAGAATATTAGTCCCACTATACTTTACATTGTGATACTTATCTATTATGTAAGCCAAGCTTGTGAATATCAATTATTCTAATTGGTTCTCTTATGACCACCCCTAGATCCTGAACTTGTAATGTATTCTAATTCAAAACATGTATACTTGATCAACAATATATTTCTTAAGATAAAATACATGAAAAACATTATGTCTAGTGGAAATTCAAGTTTATATGCTACAATATTAATCACTTATAGAACCTTAAATGGTCCGTCATATCTTGGTGAAAGATTTATTGACATCCCAAACTTAATAACACTCTTTTGGGGTTTTATTTATGGAAAACATTTATCTCCAACCGAGAACTATCTTATTGTTTTTTTTAGATCATCATAACTTTTATGTCTATCATTGGATTTAGCCAATATTTGCCTTATTAACTTTACTTGTTCTTCCATTTGTACAAGCATAGTAGGCCCAAAAACCACTCTATGTTCCAATTTATCCTAGTTGATTGATGTTATACACCTCCTACCATACAATGCCTCAAAAGGAGCAATTTTAAAATTGATTGGTATGATTTGTTATAAGAAAAATCAACCAATGGTAGTTATTCCTCCCATTTTTATGGTTGGTCCATGTAATATATACTCAAAATATTCTCCAAAACCTGATTTATTCTTTTTGTTTAATCATCCATTTCTAGATAGTAAGTTGTACTAAAATTCAACTATGTACCCAAAGCTAAATTGAGAATTTTCCATAAACATTGAGGTCATCCTAGGGTCCCTATTTGAAATGATAGTTTATTAAAACCTATGTAAGCTACAAACCTCTTTCACAAACCTTTTGAAAACCATAGGTACATCATCGATTAAATTAAATAAAATGAAGTGAGATACCTTGATAAATTTATCCATAACTACCAAAATCATGGCATGATGGTCTCTATACATAGGCAATCATTGGACAAAGTCTATGATAATAATTTTCCATTTATATTATGGTATGGAATGTGGGTACAACAACCTAGCAAGATGTACATGTTAATCCTTAACTCACTAACACTTCAATTATCTATACACAAAGTCTATTACATAATTTTTAATTCCATTCCAAAATTATAATGGCTTTAGTTATGTTAATATCTTAGTTTCTTGATGATGTCTTGAATATAGAGCATCATGCAATTTATTTAGCACAATATTCCTCAAATTTTATCTATCAAGCACATATATTCTATAATTATACCTCAAAAATCCATCATTATCAAGTTGAAAACCTTGGTATCTACAATCTTGAGAATTCTTAGTCAATGATTTCATAACTTGTTTGTAGAATTCATCTCTAGGTGTGAATTGTAATACCTAATCTCAAACATTACTTATTATTGTGGCCAAGTTAATGTCAAAATCATAATATGACAAAAATTCTAAATACCACCTCTGACAAGCATTACCTCGGGTAAAAATGTACTTGAGTCCCAAGTTGTCATTTTAAAGCTCAAAAGGCTTTCCTAACAAATAATGCTTACAAATTTTCAAATCAGGAATTGTGGTAGCTAGTTCTAAGTCATGAGGAGCATAGTTTTCCTCATAAGAATTGAATTTCCTTGACTCATAGGATATAAATGAACCATCATGCATAATAAATCCTCCTAAACCATATCCTAATGCATCTATTATAACTATAATGTGACCATTTAGATCCATAATCTATAAAATTGGTGCCAAATTAAGCCTCTTTTTTAGATTTTGAAAGGCTTCTTTACACTTATTTGAACAAACAAAATGATACTCTTTCTATTGAAGAGAGGTGATTAGATTAGCCATCTTAGATAAATTAAATACAAACTTATTTTCGTACCTAGATAAACCCTTAAAACTATGCACCTCATGCATATGGGTGTTGGGCAATCCATAAGGTATCTAATCTTAGCTAGAGCCACTAAAGTTCCTTTTATAGAGATAATGTGTCCTGAGTATTATATTATTCTTTGGAAGCTATCATACTTGGATAATTTTATATAGAGTTTATACTTTTACAACCACTAAAAAACTAAATGAAAGTGTTCAACATGATCTTATTCACTTTGGAATAGATGAAAATATCATCTAAAAAGACTAATACAAATTGATAAATGTAATTTTTGAATAAAATATTCATGATATTCATAAAGTTGTAGGTGCATTTGTTATTCAAAAAATATGTTATCAAAATATCTTCCTCTCAAATTATCAAATGATGGTACCTGACACATAGATCAATCTTTGAAAAGACTGTTATACCACACATTTGATCAAAAAATTGTCAATACAAGGTAATGGATACCTATTATTGATTGTTGCATTATTAATCATCTGGTAGTCAATGCATATATGAATAGTTTCATCCTTATTGTTGATAAATTCTATAATTTCACCCCATGGTGAAACACTTGGTCAAATAAATTCTTTGGCCAACATCTCCTAAAGTTATGCTTTTAACTTTATTAACTTAGTTGTCATTCTATAGGGTGCCTTGGACTATGGTTCTGACCCTGGAGTGATATCAATGGTGAAATCAAATTCTATGTTGGGAGGTATTCCTAGTAATTCCCTTAGAAAAACATCTTAAAACTCTTACAAAAAAGATATTCTTCCAAAGTGGGTTCTTTAGCTTTATCAATTTCATCCATATTTAATAGGCATGCTTGACATCCCTTTTGTTGAGCTGTTTTCAACTATAAGGATAAAATTTACTTAAATTTAAACTCTCTCTGATCTCCTTCAATTTGGGTTTTATTTCCCAAATCATCTAAAACTCAATTTTCTTAAGGAAATAATCAACCTTGGCTTTGTGTCTAGAGAGCCAATTCACTCCTAGGATCACATTATATGACCCTAGTGGTGTTACATAAACATCAAAAATCATGGTAAATTATGGAAATTTTATTTCAACCTAAATAAGACATATATCAACCTTAACTTTAGATTCATTTCCATACTAAAATGACGAATCATTTTCCATAAAATCAACTTTTTTAGATAATTTACTTAACATTTTAGGAGAGATAAAGAATCTAGTAGCTCATGTATCTATAAAAATAAAAGTATTATGACCAAAAAAAGTACCTAATACTTATATGGGAGAGGCTTGAAATTATACTTCATGATTATCCACTGCTATGTGAATACACTGTTAAAAAATTTCATACTATGATTTAGAGGTGGATACATTCTTATTTCTACCATATGTCTTCTACTAAGGACAATCCTTAGCATAATGTTCTCCTCCAATGTAAAACACCCACCAGCTAGTCCCTTTATCTCAGCCTAAATAAGAACCTTGAATCCTTCTCTAAAATTACCTCATAGATTATTATTCTCTAAAGCATTATTGAATCTTGCATTCTGGCTATTGAACTAATTTTTGGAATTCCCATTCCATTTATTGTTCTTTTTCTTGAATGGTGTCTTGGAACTTCTAAACTTATTTTTGAACTTTTCTCTACCTATGCAAATGATTTTAGCTTTTATTCCTTCTTAAATACCATCTCAAAGATTCGATCCATGGTAGATAGTCCATGCACATCCACTTTACAACCAATTTGGGGTTTTAACCCCATTATGAACTCCTTGATCTGAAAATGTTCATTTTTTGATACTATGCAACATACTTCAAGATTTTTATGAATTTATCTCAGTGTTCATTTACTAACAAATCCTCTTGCTTCATATTCTATAAATATGTCAATTTATCATCAAAATATAGTTGAGGTAGTTATTGTGATCTAAAAATAATCATAAACTAATTTAATATATTGGTAGTGGAATGAAGGTTCATCTCAAACTTCTTATCAACCCACTAAATTTCTACTTCACCATATAATTGGTAAACTCTACACACAACCTTAGTCAACATAGAATAATTTAAAAATTTAAAAGATTTTTCCATTTTTGTGAGCCAATATTTATCTCCATCACCTAATACTGTACCATCAAACTTAGGTGGGTTATCTTTATTTATATCATGTGTAAGCTCAACAATTATTTGAGCTATATCTACTTGTTAAGCTTCCTCATGCCCCTCATACTAAGGAACTTCCTATTCATCAGGTTGTTCTTATTGAACCTCTTGTTCATTTTCCTCCTTAGGTGCATGAACTTATCTTTATAGAGTTATTATCCTATCTCTAGTCTCGTTCATGACAACAAGTATTCGATTGAGTTTTACAACTTGCTATATTATTAGCTAATTAAGATCATCTTGAGGTTTGCATTTGAATTCATCTCACTACTTGATCTAACACATGCCATTATCCTCACTAAAAATTAGGATAATATATTTACATTAGTGGAATCATTAGGTCTGAGTGTTAAACCTTCACTATGATACCACAATGTTAAGACCCCATTAGGTTACTCAACAACTACACCAAATTTTATTTTTTTAAATTTATGCATCTGTACAAAAGTTAACCATAAAATTATTATTTTTATACTAAATACATCTAAATAAATAAATTCAAAAATATATCAACTCATTGATTAACTAAATGATCCATTTAGTTTTTTAATAATCTATAATAGATTTTTGATTTAACCTTTTAGGGTTTTACTATGAAAATCATATGTTTAGATTAAAGGGCTAAGATGTTAGAATTAGTTAAATAAATATACAATAATATAGTAATAATTTTTTATAGTATTTTAATTATTTTGAATTTATAAAAATATAAATAAATAAGCTTAAATATATATTTATCTAAAAAATCTCTATTGTGGATGATATGGGTTCTAAAAGTTGAGATCTAGGCATTTTTGAGTGTCATCAATAGGATTCTAGTGTTTATCTACTCACTGGATAGTAACGGTTAGTATGGAAAGTAGCACCATGTTTG
Organism: Torreya grandis; assembly: GCA_037957365.1. Classification (NCBI taxonomy): domain Eukaryota; kingdom Viridiplantae; phylum Streptophyta; class Pinopsida; order Cupressales; family Taxaceae; genus Torreya; species Torreya grandis. The sequence goes on from JARHVA010002929.1 coordinate 50,878, forward strand.
TGTAGTGTCTTCAAGGTGGTGGTAGTGTTCTATTTATTGGGAGTACATGCACTAGTGTTTGTAGGCCCTACTCCTATGTGCATGAAACTTGGGACTCTGTGTTATGCATAGAAAACATGATTTAGTGTGAAACCCTAATATTCATTACAAGTATGGCATGAGAAGTAATTATGTGTTAGTTAGTAGGATAGAATAAACATCCTCAAAACCCCACTATGAAGATATTTTCCTACATACCAATACTTCAAAGAGGGATCAAACCCGATGTACTTCTCCGACCTAGTGCTTGATACAAGTGCAAGTGAATGCAAGAATGAGGCTGGGATTAGATTCTTTGAATATGCTTTAGCTTTGAAATGTTTGAAAACTAAGCTTAGGGATGTTGTATATGGTAGTATGTATAAGTAGGGTAGAACATGGATCAAATACATTAAATTTATTCAACTTTGTCTTTGGTTTGAATAGCTTTTACATCTATTTTCCATCTAGTGAATAGAGGTTAATTAGACTTCTATTTATAGGGTTCTATTGCTTGTGTAGATAAGAAAATATGCTTAGGTCAACCTTAGGAGGGGCACACATTTGAAAAAGTATTCATTGGGAAGAGCTAGGGCTAAGAACAATAACACCCAATTAGGGACACTAGCACCATGTGGTTATAGTGTCCCAAATTTGGCACTAATGTCCTATTGGTAGACTACTTAGCAAGTTAAATCAAGATTTGAGATGAAGTTATAGGACTGTGTTTTAGATAACTATATCTGACTGTGGTCTACTCAATGATTAGAAAAGTGCGTCTAAAGATCTAGAATGGATCTAGGGTTAAGATAGGAATAGGGTAACTCAAGTGACACTCTTAGCATCCAATACCACTTTTAGGTGATTACATTTGCCCCCACCTTTATGCCCATGATGCAACAAAGTGAAATGGTTAGTATAAAGGAAAATGAAGCATAGATAGATTTAACTTAGAAGTGAAGCCCATATATCTGAGTTTGATTATGTGAATTTGGGTTTTTGGAAGTGAAACGTGATCCAAAGTAATGTCTTGCAATGAAACATGCAAAAATTACTCCTTAAGAGATGATCAAAAGCAAAAGACTATGATGAAATAATAAAACTGAGTAAAATGAGTAAATAAAGAGGGAAATAATGAATACACCTCATTGGTTAAGTAAACCAATGTATGAACCTGGTGATAACCTCTATATGTGAGTGTATATAGTGATCTAATCATTGAATAACTTAGACTGAGTTGATGGCTTGCTCAATCTTCATATGGGTGGCTCAGGAACTTAATCCAATTTTGAATCCATCATTTCCCACCCCTGCTTGGTGGATCTTGATCTATATGAATAGATTAGGTAAGACTATAAGTATGTCTAACCCTCTCATGTAGGTGGATTAAGAACTCAAGTAGGCCATGCATCTATCATTTCCCACCTATGTAAAGTAGATGCATCTATAAATAAACCACACAAAGTACTAAAAGTATGTAAGTAAATTTAAGTGTGTATTCATATCTATGGTAACTCAGGTATATTATGTGGTTCTAGGTCACTCAAGAATCTCAACCACTATAAATGGAGTAAGACATGAATCTGGTGACAACTTGTAATGTGATACCAAGTGTATACAATGTAGAAAATGACATGGAGTTTTCCATTTCATTGAATCAACCTGTGTGTAGCTAAGTGTATGAAAACTAAAGTGTTATGCACATGCCCCCCATCTAGTATCTGAGTATACTAAATTTGAAATATGTAATAGCTAAATATGTGTATCTAAACTAAATGTAGGGGTGATCTTGTTATGCATGATTCCCCCAAATCTAAGTAAATAGTATGAATCTAAGTTGAAATGAATGAATTTGAGAAAAATCTAAACATAAATGTCAAACCTATGACTATATCTATGCTAATATGTACTATAAATAGTGTATTAGTTTGGTCAATATGGACTATCTTGAAGCTAAGGATACTAGAAAATAGTGACTTGTAGTGAATAGTAGTTCCATATGACACTAGTGTCCTAATGTGGGTGTTAATGTTTGCTTGGTCTAATTTTTGAGTGATCTAGATTGAATTTTAAATCTCTATTTTGTTCTATGTTTGCCTTGAATCTGATGTCTAAAAATGAGCCTTTGTGATGAAATGTATTTGTGAATAACAAAGTAAGATCTTTATATTTGTGACAAACCCTTTGTGAATGCCCCCTATTTTGAGGGTAGTTTTGAAACCTATGTAAAAACTACCCTCTAAAGAAGTAGCTCTGGAAAATGTGTTAGTTAGTGCATGTGCATGATATTCTAATATAATGTACAAACATAACATCAGAATGTAAATGTATCTAAGCATAAGTAGGTAATGTAAGATGCATGTTGTAATCTAGCATTTCACAAGGGTGTCAATATAGATGTAATCAATGTATAACAACAAATATGAGTAACTACCTAGGGGTTGGGGCATGATGTCTATCATGGCTCCCAAGTAGGAAAGGTAGATTCATGAGCTCCCTCATGGCATCAAAAATTGGTGTGTATGTAATAATAAAATACAAGTGTCATGGTGTAGAAGCATACAATGAGGTAAACATACACACATATGAGGCACACAAAATATAAGCCAAGGGGCCACAATACAAGCGACATGGGGCCATGTCACTAAATATGAGAATGAAGACATACAAGGACATGTTTAAATGTCTACATATGCAAGAAAAAAATAATTATGATGTAGATCCACATAGAAGGATATGTTCAAATGTCTATTATATAAGTAGGAAAAAGAACACATAAGGGACATGAGCACATGTCCAAGGCATACAATTAGAGAAGTGGCATAGAGACAAAGAACAATGGCATACTAAGATGGCCTTGAAGATGGAAGAAGCATAGGAAACACAATCAACTCTAATCTAGGAACTATAAATGAAATCATGTATAACTATGTAGTACAAATCTATGTAAATGATATGATGCATATATGTTGAGGCTGACTAGTGATAGTTAAAAAAATCTAAGTGATGAATATCAATGATCAGTATCAAGATAAATCAATGAGTAAATTGGACTATATAGTATTGAAATATAGAACCTAGTTATATCAACTATGTATGAGATGCCCATGAGTGGATGAATGTATCAAATGTATAAAATTGGATTAGTGTAAATTCCCCCAATGGGTAGATGATAACTAGTGTAGATTAGTGTAGTGGGTCAGAGTCCTATTTGGAATTTGAAAACACTCAACAAGAATAAGTGAAGCATATGTGTATGATAAAACCAACTATACTAGGGTATCTAGAAATATGCAATATCTAGAAAGTAGTAAAAATGTAAACATAACAATGCATATAATCTGTAAAATTTTGTGTTTTTGAAATATTCAAATGTTTTTGTATTTTGACATATTATATTATTTTGTGTTTTTTGAGTATAAGATATGTACAAGAAAATGAAAATAAACTATGTAAAAGGATAAAGGGAGAGAAGGAAGTATGTACAAGGAAATGTAAATGAAACAAAATAAAATAAAAGTGCAATGTATCTATAGACCCAAGAGCACATCTATGGGATACAGATAATCAAACAATGGATCTAGTGGAACATTATCTAGTTTTGGATACTAAGCCTATCCAAAATCAAATAAGTCATCATCATCACAATCATCATACCAATCTATATGTATCAGTGATGCTTTATCCTTGGCATGAGTTTGGAGTTTGTGCTTCTGAATGGTGTCCTACTCAACTATATAAGATGCCTCTTGGATGGTCTGAGGGTAAACCACATTATAATAGAGAGTAACTATCTTAAAACTATGGTTTTGATCGATGTCATCATGTAAAATGCAAATCATGTGTCCATCATAAGTGAATTTCAAACATATCTATAAATAATCAACTATAGCATCCATCACCTGTAACCATGTATTTCCAAGTGTAACCTATATATGGGTGTCTCTACTCAAAATGAAAGATAATGTATTGGCCACCTTGGGGTCACATGTAACTAGTAATGTAACATGTCCAATGGAGTCCTAAAACTATATAACATGTTATAGCTCACTCTCTTAATTACCAACGTGTGTAAAAATCATAAATTACAAGTATTAGGATAAAAATCCTCATATATAGCCACATGGGGAAGATATTTATGTGATACAAATATCTATATAGTCAATGTATCAGTCATGAATATCTTTGTTGGTGATGACTTTGTTGTGGTGCTCGTATCTATCTAGTATCTCATATCACTAGTGGTGGTGTTGCTTATGGAGGTTGACATTGTATAATTTGGATAGTGACCTTAGCCTTAAATTTATATAGTTTATGTTGTAGAGTTGTACATGTGTTTGTATCATGTATTGTAAGTCTATAGAAGTCAAAAAATGGTTTTCATTCCTATGGTGATAATCTGCTAGCTGATCTATGTCAGACTATGGGTATTAACAAAATTCCTCTATCAAGTAATATCTATAATATCTGGTGTGGTCTATTTTATGAGATCCTTGCTTGAATTTGTATGACTGAATTGATATCATGGATGTGAACATATATACTAAATGGATCAAGGGATCTAATACTGAATGTGGATGAGTATGGGATCTTATAGATTTAGAATCTTGAACAAGTGAGGCTAATGGTGAAGATGAGATATAAGTGCCTTTAAATTATATCTATACTCCCTTGGGCCCATTGGTGTAAATCTCAATCCACATAAATAATCATCAATGTCTATAGGTGGTTGATCATCCTTTTTAGTGGCCTATGAATCTATGTCATAATTATGAATGTAAGCCTCTTATGAATTGATAAGTAGTGGTAATTGGGTTTTGAGAATATCGTCATATATCTTGAATGAGGATGTATGTACTATGAGAGGTTTTTACTCTATACTAGATGAAGGTAATAGTGCTAGGAAAGGCTGGTCCTCTATCATCGATGAAGGTAATTATGCTCAGAGAGGCTGGTCCTTTATCATTAGTGAAGGTGCCTATGTTGTATGAAGCTATGAAGGTGGTATATAAATAGTCTTACTAGACTCCCCCACCTCATAAGTATACATATGCTCAATTAGAATCCAGTGAGGTAGGGGTTCGATGAGAACATGAGGTGTCCATCTAATGATGCACTCTGTGTAGGAGGCTTAGTTAGCCTATAATATAAATGGTTGATTATCTGTTGGACATGTGTATATGTACCCATCATGTAAAAATTCGACACATATGTGAAGAGTGGAAGGTACAACTTCCATATCATGTATCCAAGGTCTCTTGAGTAGAAAATTATAATGTAAATGATTTGGCATAACCTAAAAGTGTGTAGATAATGTCTTTGGTCCTATTATAATATCCAATGTGGTTAATACTAATGTCTATCTAGGAATGCCATCAAACCCTCAGATGTTATTGTATTTTTTTTGAATAAATGTTATATCAACCCCCATGGTTTACAAAAATGTGAGGTTACATATATTGAGTCCTAAACTACTATCGATGAGAACTTGTTTAGTAGCTATGTTGTTGATTTGAGATTGAATAAAAAATGGCAAGTTTTGATCAATGACTGATTGTGAAGGTAAATTTTCATTGGAAAAAGATATCACATCTTCTAATATTTGATAGTATACATGATAGATGAAAAATAAGATGGCTCAGTATCATGAGGCACATATATGTGTTTAAGTGTTTAAAAAAGAATATATTTGAAGATTGTTGCCTTTTGAAATAATTCCAAGCTAGATATTTTAGTTGGTGTATTCCTCAACTGATCCACAATATTAAATTCTCTTTATTGATCTTTGGGTGCTATTGTAGTGTGTTGGGTATGAGGAGGGATGGTAGGGTTATGTTGCTCTTGTATTGGTTAAGAAGGCACCCTATTCTACCTAGTGACATCCTGAACTATGAGATCTACTATTTATCAGAAGTGAGTAGTAAAGGAAAGATGGGAACAAAAATAATCAATTGGTCTAGGTGGGGTAGAATAAAACTCATTTTGTAAGACCTCTATCATCTATTAGTAACTGGAGGTAGCTAAAAGTGAGCCATATAACAATGATCTACAAAAAAAGGGGGATCATATAATAGATGACCAATTGCTAAGACAAGCATATGTTGGACTGAATCTATGATAGGAGTAACATACTTGTGTACCTTTCTAAAAATAGTTGGTAATACACATGTTAAGAAAAGTACCAAGATTTGTACCATGAAGTGAAATATGACTTCTAGCATGATAATCATGCTAGCAAGCTATAAATTGAGACTTAGTAACTACTAGAAATATGAACTCTAGGGTTGTCTAGGGTTAGGGTTTTGGAATCTAGGGCTTCTTTGTATCAGTTTATATTAGATGTAAAATAAATTAAAATCCTAATATGAAATTAATTTTAATTAGCTAGGTTTTCTAAAAAAATTAGAAAATTAGAAGTATGTAATCCTAATTTTTTTTCACAAAATTTGGATGAATGCAAACTAGGGTTTGAAAAAATATTAGAATCAAGATGGGTTCACCAAATGATTTAAACTTTTAAGGTTTTTCTATGAATATCCTATGTTTAGATTAAAGGGATAAGATGTAATAATTAGTTAAATAAATATGCAATAATTAAGTACTAATTTCTATAGCATTTTACTTCTTTTGAATTTCTAAAAATAGAAATAAATAGGCTTAAATATAGACTTATCTAAAAATTAACTATTATGGATGATCTGGGTTCTAAAATTTATGATCTGGGTAGTTCTGAGTGTTGTCAATAGACAACAACGACTAGTATCGATAGTAGTGCCATGTTTGTGTAGTGTCCTCTAGGTGGTAGTAGTGTCCCCTTTATAGGACTGTTCCTATTTTTTAGGAGTACCTATGCCTATGTTTATAAATTTTGTTCTTATGTGCAAAAAACTTAGAGCTCTATGTTGTTCTTAGAAAACCTGATTTAGTGTGCAAACCCTAATCTTCCTTAAAAGTATGGAATGAGAAATAATAGCGTGTTTTTTAGTAGCATGGAATCAACATCCTTAAAAACCTATTGTGAAAAGAGTTTCCTACATACCAATACACTTAAGAGGGATCAAGACCGATGTAGTTCTCCTGCCTAGTGTTTGATGTAAGTGTAAGTGAATGATAGAATGAGAGTGGGATTGGATGCCTTGAATGTGATTGAGCTTTGACATGTTTGAAAACTGGAGTTACGGATGATGTAGATTGTAGTATGTAGAACTAAGATAAAATAGGGATCAAATACCTTGATTTTGATCAACTTTGTCTTGGTTTGAATAACTTTTGCATCTATTTTCCATCTAGTGAATAAAGGTGAATTAGACGTGTATTTATAAGGTTTTATTGCTTGTGGGGATAATTTAATATGCTTAGGTTGAACTTAGGAGGGGCACACATTTGAAAAACTATCCTTTGGGAAGAGCTAGGGCTATGGACAATAACACCTAGTTAGAGACACTAGCACCATGTGGCAGTAGTGTCCTAAATGTGGCATTAATGTCCTATTAGTAAACTGCTAAGCAAGTTAGATCAGGATCTGAGATAATAGTTATAAGACTATGTTTTGGCTAACTTTAGGTGATCATGTTCTGCTCAATGATTGGAAAAGTGAGTCTAAGGCTCTTGAATGGGTCTAGGACTAAGCTAGGAATTGGGTAACTCAAGAAACACTCTTATCACCTAATTACCACTTTAAGGTGATTACAATTTAAAGATAAATATTTCACACAAAATGAATAATGAAATGAATCAAGCACAACATCAGACTGATAGAATCCATAATTTAGCTATAAGTAAGCATTTAGCCACTATTATCATAATATTTTGAATTTATTACAAATCTCACAGCCATTGTTGTGATGAATATCCATCAAATAATAATGTACAACATGTTATATTTTCCAAGAGATAATTAGTTAAATGGGGAACAGAAGTGGGAGAGCTCTTGCTCTTGTATTTTGAATATTGAACCTCCATTGATCTATGTCTCACTTTGTTGAATCACCTTAGATCCATGACACATTATTAGGTTTTTATATAATAGTGATTGGGGTATGATTTTAAAGCTTATTTTGGTTTATTCTTCATTAGATTATTCCTTTTATTAGGCCTGATTTTTATTATTTCTTATGCTTTTAAATAACTTGGGCGTATATCTTATTTTCATTCCAAGCGGGTCATGGATGCCATTATTCCTTGGCAGCCTCTATTTTGTTGGGTGTTGACTTTTTTGAAGAAGGTTTTGTGGTCTATGGACTCTTGTTTCTCCTTTTCTAAGTGAAGTTTGGGATCATGACCCAGATGGTTATGAGGAGTGATTTTTGGCAGTTTTAAGTTGGTTCTAGATCTCCTTGCTTAAATATGTGTTATTTTTTTTTGTTTCATATTGTTTTAGTCATATTTGGTCAGAAGAGATGCTTACTGATAGTGAGGTTTTGTATCTCCACGACAATTTATAATTTTTTTACTTAGATTAGTCTAAGAAAAATATTTTACTCCTAGTTCTTGAAGTATATTTTTAAGTGAGCTAGTTTCATGTTGGTGTGTTGCTAGTTCGACCATAATACTTTATGGTGGTTTGTTTCATTCCATTTCTCCTTGCTATGGCTTAATTTAGTTTGATTTTTATAAGGAGTTTTTTCCATCTTGGTTTGGTTAAGTGATCCATTGAAAACCCTATTTGTTGTGTTTTAGTTGTTGTTTTGTTGTGGTTCTTCTTTGGTTGAGACTGAGTGGTGGTTGTTTCTGATTGGACGTTGCTCTTATGTTGAAGGTTTGTAGACACCAATATTGTGTTGACCCCCCCTTGGTACCCTTCTAAGCATTTACACACTTTATTAATTTAAAATAAATTACTTATTTTAAATTAATGACATCACCCTAGACATCTCACCTTAGACACCTCACCTTGGACACCTCGCCCTTAGACCATTTCTCACCCTATGACTCACCCTGAGACTAGGTCATCTAATCCTAACTACCTAAGACTTATTCTCATTCCATCTTAACCTCCTAGTTAACTCTCATGCCTAATAAACTCATCTTTTGACTGTTCTCAAACGGCAATTTCACCTAGAGAATGGAGAAGCGGGCAAAGGGCTAAAAATAGCCCTTTTACCCATTCTCTAGCCACCGACGTTGGTCAACTATCAGCCGACACCAACGAGATCACCGACGTCAGTTTCATAAACTGAGTTCTAACATTGAGCTCTCTGTCTCCTCTCTTTTTGGCCCCCGACTCTTAGACATCGACGCGCACACTCTGAGACTAAGCATCAAAATTTGACTATCACTCTCTAGGATATAGAAACTCTATAGAAATCACTCCAAACATTGGGTTGAAAACATTCCATGAGGTCTACGACATCAGCCAATAGGAATAAGCATCTTGACACCCTCAGATCTTCACCAAGTAGAGCTAAGTATTCTTCTATCTCATTTCAGTGATTTAGAATACATTAGTAATTAGTTTCTATTTACTATTTCTAAATACTATCAACCAGACCCGATTTCTTTTGTGGAGAGGCTGAAAAGGCTTCCCCTTATCCTTACTCTCTTCTCACACCTACCCTCTACCTTTGCCCCTTCTCAAACCCTATTCACTATCCTGTAACCCTGCACAAACCTTTAAACTTCTAGACTCCTTCCAAACTCCTCTGTCGACCACAGACATAACCCTGAAACCCGTCCAAGGCTCATTACCCCTATCGACATCGATAGTATAATTGATGTCGGCATATTGACCAACCAACATCGATAGGACTACTGATGTTGGTGACTGTGACAGATTGATTGTAGAGAATAGGTATGCATTATCTTTATTTCTCTTTCTTAGTCTTTCCCCATTTTCTTTATACAACACTCTTTTCATCAAATAGTGGATTGTCATCCCTTAAGGAAGCTTTTACACTTTCAGGACTAAACATATAGCTTGGTAGTCCACCATATCTTTGTCTAACATTTTCTTTTTTTGAGTTTATTTCTCTCTATAGGTGTCTTCCTCCACAGCCAAAGAGGAGCTCCTAAAATGCTTGGATACAGTGCGCAACTTAATCTGGGTAACATCAAACTATTGACTCTTAACCTTTAGTTTCTTCTTCTTCTGAATATAATTAGAAAAAATGTAGAGAAACATTCTGGCACACCTGGTGGGACCCTGGAGTTTTCCTTGGCTTCATTTCTTCTAAAAAGCAAATTTTCATATAGTTGCATTAGGAGAATATTATCTTCTTACATCCTTCTTCTATCTCTTTATTTCGAAAAGAAACCATTAGCACAAGTTAAAAAGAACATCTTTCTTTTTCTTCTTGTCACCTCTTCCCTGCATCTTAGAGTAGTGAAAATTCATACTCTTAACCTTTTCTCCACTTGTTTGCATTTGAACAAAACATTTAAATTTGGGTTAAAAAAATTATTGCATTTCATTCTTGCTTGAATGCATACTTAGCCCACTCACTTAGTGATTAAAAATGCATTACGAATAAATTGTAGTGCACAAATGTTACACAACCAAAACACAAGCACATCAAATTGAACATTTAAACATACTTGAGACAAGGCCCATCTAGGATTTCATCACCTAGCGGATACCTTACCCTTCTTGGCGATCTTACTTGGAGTTCACTACCAAGGGGAGGACCCACTCTGTTCTCTAGCAGAGTATAAACTATAGGCAAAGTATATATTGGCTAAGTGGCCCAGCTCGGCTCTGGGTTCGTGAAGTGAAGGGAGCAAGCCCCAACACCAGGCCACGTACTGAACCTAACATAGATTTTTGAGCACCAAAACATAACCCGAAACCAACCATAGACTTCCTCTTTAGGACCCATTCGAAAAGCCCAATTCCCAAACATATTCTTCTAAGGCATAAGCCACCATGACTCTAAAATTTATTATTAGGAATTTAACGTTTAGAGGTTGCTTGCCATCATCTATTTTGCTCTTTTTATTTGATTTTTTGAGCTGCTAAGGTCGCATTTTGAGGTCCAAAAACAACTCAAAATTTCTCTTTCTTTCAAAAAAATATTAGTTTTTTGTGTTTCTAGAAATACATAGAAACTGACATCAATTTTTCCACCGATGTCAGCAACTCATCTTCACTGACATCGGTTATCCCACCAACCTCAACAACATTCTATAACTGACATCAGTTAGAAAACTAACGTCGGTCACTGCCAACAAATTTTTTTCCAAATAACAAGCTTAAAACCCAACTTTTTTGCTGTTAAAGACACATTCTAGTTTTTTGAAACTGAAATACATAGTTTTTAGAACCTAAACACAATTTTCCTTGGATGGTTTTGAAACACAGTCAAGCCAAATCTTTTGTTGACCACGCAAGGCATCAACCACTTCCACCTTCACCCTTTATAACAAGTCCTCTAATGGAGTATACTTCAGATACTGAGTGTACTCCTATCTAGCCAACCCCAAATCAACCTCATATTGTTCCCAAAGGGGATCAAGACTTTGAGAGATTCCTTGACCTCAATGTCAAGGCTCTCCAACACTATCTCATAAGAAGCCAAATGTGAGACCCTTCAGGTAACCCTGTTTATGGGATGCCAATTTCCTTAGTTGAAACAACAATAATATCGATAGCCTCCATTACCCAACCTATGGTTACTCAGGCCATTGCCTTAACTAATAACCCAACCATGGCCAATGTTCAAAATTTGGCCTCCCCTTCTATTTTTGGACCTACTTCCATTAGGGTTTCCATACCCCCTCAACCACAAACAATCCAAACAAGTTCCACACCTTTTCAAAACTTGATTGTTTCTATCCCACCCACTCTTGCGCCCATAAATACAAGAGTGACTACCTATCCTCTAACTAGTATTGCCACCACTCAACCACCTTTGGAGGCATCTAGTCAAGTTGTGCCTTCTAACTCCATGGCACAAGCCCCCTTGGCCTCAACATCAGTCCCTATGACGAACTACCAATATGTTGCATCTACATAAATGCAACCAAGTACGTCATACACCCCTCCCAATGCCTTCCAAGTACCTTACAACTTAGGGGGTGCCCCTCCTGCCAATCCATCAGCTGATCTAATCAAGATGCTGATGGATAAGATGTCCAACCTTAAGACATCTGTTTCAGGTTCAAGGAGTGTTCTTTCATATGAAAAAATCTATAATGAACCTATCCATCCTTCGGTCCCTATTCAACCATACCCTAGCCAGTGGGAACTCCTAAAATTTACTCACTTTCAGAGTAAAGAGGACCCACAACAACATCTATGAGTGTTTAGACATGTTTGCTACCTTATAGCACATGATGAAGCATTATTACTTTGCACATTTCCTATGTCACTTTTTGGTGCCGCCCTTGATTGGTATAGTTCTATTACCAGTCATTCTCTTTTTACCTTCACTCAACTAGCTCAACTATTCCTTGACCACTTTTCAATTAACATCACTAAAAAGGTCTCCATCACAGACCTATATTCTATTAGATAATTCGATGATGAATCAATAGCTGCTTTGTTGCCCATTGGAGAGGTTTAATCAACCAACTCTCCTTTTCTTTACCTCAACCTGAGCTCATTGAGCTCTTTTCAAGAGCATGTGCCAAGCACATCTCATCCACTTTGCGGGTTCAAACATTCTGCACATTTGATGAAGCTTTCACCTTGGCCTAAAAGCTTGAACTCTGCATGGTCGAAGAAGATAGAGTCAAATTGCATAGTAAGAATACCAATGCAAAATCTTATGACCCTTCTTCCAAATATTCTTCTTCCCATTCCAAGTCTAAGGGATCAGCAAATGCTGTGGTACTTAGATCATCATCTTCTACAACAACTAACCAATCTCAACCCTCCATATCACAAAGCATTACAAGACAATTCCAACAATGATACGTACAACGTCAATACACTTCAATAGGAGAATCATACTCTTTCATGTTGGATAAACTAGCTGTGATGTCCCTTACTTAGGGGCTCTTTTATCTGCATAAAAGCTCTGATACCACTGTGATATCCCCAACCAATAGGGATATGTAAACACAAGAAGCTCTGATACCACTATGATATCCCTTCGAATATCAAAACAAAAGCTCTGAATTGCTTATCTGAATTTCTACAAAATATCTTCAATTAGATAAATGAAACACAGTATAACTCTTATTTATTTGCTCATAAGCTTACAATAGAGATCCTCTGTCAAGTATACAAAAACTATCGAAAGTACGACCTGAATAGCCCGAATATTCCACAAACTGGAAAAGAATTCTGAATCTGCTTCGTCTCGGCCTGCTGTGTAAAAAACACAGTCGCCGACGTCGGTTATACTGCCGTCGTTGGTCGACCTATATTCACTAACTTACCGACGTCGGTGGTATGTCAACCGATGTCGGTCCCTGTAGGTCTCAGTTCGCCGATGTCGGTGCCTGAAATTTTTGTAGATGCGTACGGATTTTCATGAATCTGTACGGAAGTCGTACAGCCGCTAATATCACCCAACCTGTATGCTTGATCCTGATCTGTAGAATTATGGGCTAACACAAAAGATCTATATCTAGATAATTCTTGAATCAAAACCCCCAAATAATGAAAATACCTGTAAACCCTTGTGATAGCTTCTGAGTGAAGTTATCTCTCAAATACCTGTAATACTATGATAACTTCTGGGTGAAGTTATCTCTCAATTTGGCAATAGATCGACTGATCTTTCACAACCTCTGAATCGCACACAATGAAGAGTTGACGTTCTTCAATGCAATTAGAATCCTGGAACCCTTGGCTCAGTCTTCACAGAAGAATTTCTTAACAAGAATCAATATCAAAATAATAAGCATAATTCCAACTCTCTCCCATGAGAAACTCTTATACCCTTCCAAAGGTGTGCTTGCTAAAATTAGATTTCCTCAAATTAGAACTTGGGTTCTAAAATTAGAATTCCTCAAATTAGAACTTGGGCTTCTTAAATTAGAACTTGGGTCTTAAAATTAGACCAATTAATTAATAATTAATAATTAATAATTAATAATTAATAATTAATTAATATCTAATTTAAAATTAGACCAAATAATTAATTAACTAATAATTAATTAATATCTAATTTAAAATTAGACCAAATAATTAATATTTGATTAAATCAATCAAATATTAATATCTCCCTCAACATACATCGGATCCTTGAACCGATCGAAGCTGGTGAATCAGGGAGTGATTCCGCACATGACCATACCAAAATAAAGGCGCTTCGCTGCATATCAAATATTCCTAAAAGGTAGGAGCTCAGGCCAAATGTGTCCGAAAGAGCCCGAATGAAAACTAAATGTAGAAAATCTTGTGAATCAAAGTCAAGCCAAGCTCCATTATGACCCCCTATCCATCCTATTAGCCTACAAAGGTCGCATAATAGGCTAATCATGAAGTCTGTCAATGTCCTCTAAAAAGGGGACATGACACTAGTGAAGCAGGGAGTCCTTAATTTCCCTCAAATTTGACTTGTCCAATTTAACCCCTCACAAGCCATCCCTGCATGGTATAGGGAAAATGACTTTTGTAATTATCATTGAGTCAAAGGTCATGACACAGACAATTGCAAAACCCTCAAGAACATTATTCAGGATATGTTATTCAAAGGGGATCTTGTTTTGGATAACCCAAATGTGCTGGCTAACCAAAACATAGACATCTTTAGGCAACCATTCAATAGCCATCCCCCAAGTCAAAATAATGTTTATACCATGGCCGATGACCCTCAAGAACACAATGTACACACAATCGACATGGTTTCTCCTTTCATTCCTAACCAACCTCTCCCACAATCTGAAGAGGTTAGTTAACCCATTTCTCCACCATGGGTAGAAGAACCTATTCTATCCATATCACCCCCATAACATCAAACACCTCCTCTTCCCATTCTTCTACCTTGTGAGGAACCCGTATTACTTTTTCCTCTTGCCCCTACCTTCCCTCTTCTTCTACCATTGGAAGAAGTTACCATTCATACCCCACGCCCTCATGTAGAAGGGGCCATCATCCCTCTACTTCACCCTTTAGAGGAGCCTTCCTCTCATATTTGTCCTCCATAGATGGAAGATAGTCCTCCATCCACCCCCCTTTCACACGTAGGAGAGTCTACTTTGATATCTCTCATATTGGAGGATGCTTTGACAATACCCATGCCACTAGCCCTGCCCTCATCCTTCCTATTATCAATGGGAGATCATACTTTCCCCACTCCTAGACCACATGTGGAAGCCATGATCATATCTGCGCTCTATCCTCTTAAAGATCCACATTCACCAATCCCTTCTCCACCAAGAGAACTTGTAACCTCACCTACTTCAGCTAAGGAATATCTGGTGATGGTTTTCTCTTGCCTTTGGCCTGTGATTGCCGTGTCCAATATGTTTTTGATTTTGCAATTGCCCAAATCCCCTAAAAGACTGACTGTAAGGCCTCGTGTGATGTCACCTGAACCCTTCTCTCGATTGGCAAAAAACTTAGGATTTCTCCATTCTAGGATCCTAAAACATGAGGCGCTATGGGAACAACTTAAGTCTCCTTATCTTACACACGCCACTTCATCTTACACTACCAAGCCTTTTGTAACTACTCACCCCAAAATCTCTAAGAAGAATTAGGCTTCTACTTCCAAATCTTTAGAAGCTCAACCTTCCATATCCAAACCTAAACCCTCACAGGTATCCACCATGCCGAAACAAGATAAATCTCTCAGTGTTCACCCCATATTGAACCTCACTCACCCACAAGTGAAGGTAGATTTAAACCTCACCCCCCATAGTAGTGGTCCTCACACCATATTAAAGAAGTCTACTAAACCACATCAGAGAAATCCTCCCCCACCATCACCATTGCCCTCTATTTTGGGCCCACAGCCTTCCACCTTAATAGGAGTGCTTCCTACTCCAACACCTAACAAAAACAAATTACCTCCATTACTCCCTTTACCCATCAAAAACATACTTCCATTAAGACATTCAACACCTCTCATCAAGAGAGTGCCATCTACTCGTGTGGCCACACCACCTACCAAAAAGGTGGCACAAAAAACTCCCCCTACAACTCCTAAATAGAAGTTGTCAACCCCTACTGTAACAACAAGTGTAAACCCATTAGTGGGGTCCTATGCTTCACTGTTATGCCAATTATTGTAGTCTTCTAGGATCATTCTCTTGCCTATTGAGCCATACCAACCTCTCGAATCAAAACCATCTTGGTTTGATGACACTAAAATCTATGCGTATCATCACACACCTGGGCATGACACGAGCATTGCTGTGCTCTTAAAATTGTCATCCACTAACACCTAAAAAAGGGCACCCTTCTTATTAATGATCTTCTTGACCACCCTTTCAACAAACCACCAACACCATCCCATGCATCTCAAACCTCCTCACGTTCATCGAGATCTCAACGCAAGATTATGATCCCTCTACCACCTTCTCCCCCTTTATTCAAAATCAACACTATTAATGTGGTCACCGGGTCCCAAACTTTAAAGGATAAAGGAAAAGAGAAGGTTTCTTTCCCTTGGACATATCCATTCGTCAAGCCTTCTCAACCACCAAAACCTAAGATTTCAATCTTGGGCACATCTCAACCAACATCTTCTTAGGCAATTTGTGACTCCATGGTGAAATAACTTCACCAAACCCCTGTGAAGACATCTTTGTATGACCTAATTCAAAGCTCTCCATAGCATCGCCAAGCCTTAATCAAAGCTTTATAGGCAGTGGAGGTCTAACTTGAAGACCCCTAACCATTGGCTACCCTAATCAAATCATTACCTACCATTGCCTCCATCACCTTTAGTGATTCTAAGATTCTTGTCTCCAACCTAGAAGATCAGGATCTTGTCCTTTCAAACTAAGCCTGTCAGTCAAAAGCTACACATGATGCATCCTTGCATCACACTCCTTATCAAAGAGGAGATTCATCATCTTCTCTCCATCTCATTTATCCAACCCATTGATTATCTATAATGGGTGTCAAACATTGTCCCTATCACAAAAGCAACTAGGGGAATTCAACTTTGTACTGACTATCACGACCTCAACCAAGCATCGACCAAGCATCAACCAACCTCTTAATCATCTCCATATCTACCAAGATCGCATCAATTGTGCCTACAACAAAAATTTGAAAGAGCGAGATTTCAAATTCAGAGATCTCATCCTTAAAGAAATCAACACGTGACCAATATGGAAATAAGCAAATGAGGCAAATTTAATCCTACTTGGCTCAGACCTTATATCATAACACACAAGTATGAATTAAGCACTTATCATCTATCTTCTTTCGAAGGCCAACTAGAACTTGATCCCCTTAATGCCTTACATCTGCGACCATTCTATTGTTAATCAAGTAATCATTCACTTGATGTTTAACTTGAGCTCGTCCCTTGAGTAACCCCCGTCATCGTCATTCCTATTCCTTTCAACCCTTTTTCCCTACAAACATTAGTTAACCCTTTTTTAAGCATTAATGCTTTGTCCTAATAAAAGGGAAACCCCTAATCCTCTATAGTCTGGTCCATGACTAACAGTTTCATTAACACAAAAATATAAAACTGAGATGCCTAACAAAATATTAAAAGGTCATTAACTATAAATGTAGACTGCTCCCTCAAAGGACAGTTGCATTATTGCTATAATTAGTAGACTAATCCCTTAAAGGACAACTATTCAAAGACATAAAAACTTATAAAGCAAAACATAGACCACTCCCTCGAAGGATGGCTATGCCCAAAATTTGCTACCATAAACAACAACCTTTCAGAAGCTTCCTGCATCGATCAGCTTCACATGACCACAAAACAAAAAACATCCCCAAGTAGACTTCTTGCATTGATCAGTCTACCAAAAAAAAAAAAAAGACTGACAAACTATTAAGTCATGGACTTGCCTATAACCGTTCTCAGGGTCACCTATAAAAGGGGCAAAGTTATTCCTGCTATAAAGGGTTACATTATCCTCACATATCACATAATCACACCTATTACCCCAACATACTCAAGGGACTTTGAGCTCACTTAACATCAAATGATTAGAGTAATTTTCTAACACAAACCAATGGTCAATGACGTAATGCATAAACGGGGCTTTTTGTTTACAAAAATCCTATCTATGCTATCACTATTGTCCTTCTCAATGAAAGAGCAGAATGCCTTTCACTTCTTATACACCTTCGTCACATACAACCAAACCAAAACATGTTCTAATCACTAACATAACATCATGATTTATTTAATGCAAATACTAATTTGTGTTATATAAATTATCATATCCCATTCACACTAGTTTCCATGGAAAACAATACACATGGAAACTAACAACCAAACATAATTTATGTTAAGCATATACCATCACCAATATGGAAACTTGCTAAAGCATAAACATACTCATTTCATTTTTGGCATACACCATCACTAATATGGAAAATTACTAGGGATGAAAAACCACATAACCAATGTTACAGAATACACCATCACATAATATGGAAAAGGCTGTAACATCATCATACACTTATCATTTCAAGCATGAACCATCACACATATGGGAAATGCTAGAAACACTAACCTAACCAAAACAACTATCAACCACTTTGACTCTTCTTCCCTTTTGGGGAGAACTACATTGGCCTGAGGCCTTTAAAATAGAGGCTATGTAGGCAGCACTCAGTTGATATGACGTCTTCTGAGGTTAGCTCGGCCATTCATTCAATCATCTACCTGATGGACCAACCATATAACCTTTAACCATGACCTAACCTAGTCAAACCTAATCCATAACCTACCCTCTTCTTCCCTTTTGGGGAGAACTACATTGGCCTGAGGACCTTAAAATAGGGGCTATGTAGGCAACACTCAGTTGACATGGGGTCTTCTGAGGTTAGCTCGGCCATTCATTAGTTCATTTACCTAATGGACCAACTATCTATACCATCCCAAAATCATGACCAAACAACTAGCCCTGACACTATAAAAGTCACCTTAGACTTCTCATGGGGCACATACATCTCCCTAACCACAACAAATAACACTTGAGATCACTTATATCTCAGCCTGACTCAACCAATGACCTTGGAGATCGTGACTATCTCCTTAGACCATGACCACTTTCGAGACAAATTTGCCTTAGTTGTTTTGATTGCGTATATGCTACCTCATGAATAGTTAACAAATTGTACACAACCCACATTATGACCCTCATACCTATTGTCGGATCACGCCCAAGTTGATCCCCAATATTTGTGACATTTTATTGTTTTCTAGGAGCACTTCGTAGCCCAGATACTTGGAACATGATGACCATTGGAGCTATAGCTTTGATCATTTAACCCAATGAGCTACAACTAAAAAGTTGGGGACTCTTTATTTCAATTTTAGCACTCCTCAACCTTGCCTGCAACAATTTGACCTACCTATCATGTGAAGTGGTATACGCACAATCTCAACTATTGCAGCGTTCACACTTCAACTTCACCATACCCATCCACGGCCTATCAAATCATCACTCGATATCAGGTTACCTTCCCTCGACTCCCACTTTGAGGGGGAATACCTCATCCCATACTTAGGGAAACCTACACCTTATCCCATACTTGGGGCAACCTACTCTTATTTTTGTCTTGCAGTTCATCAAAACAACCAACAAGACAAAAAGGGGCAAATGTAGACACCAATATTGTGTCGACCCCCCTTGGTCCCCTTCTAAACATTTACACACTTTATTAATTTAAAATAAATTACTTATTTGAAATTAATGACATCACCTTAGAAACCTCACCTTGGACACCTCACCCTTAGACCATTTCTCACCCTATGACTCACCCTGAGACTAGGTCATCTAATCCTAACTACCTAAGACTTATTCTTATTCCATCCTAACCTCCTAATTAACTCTCATGCCTAATAAACTCATCTTTTGACCATTCTCCAATGGCAATTGCACCTGGCAAATGGAGAAGTGGGCAAAGGGATAAAAATAGCCCTTTTACCCATTCTCTAGCTGCCGACGTCGGTCAATTTTTGGTTGACACCAGCGAGATTGCCAACATCAGTTTCATAAACCAAGTTCTAATGTTGAGCTCTCTGTCTCCTCTCTCTGGCCCCTGACTCTTGGACATCGACGTGCACACTCTGAGACTAAGCATCAAAATTTGACTATCACTCTCTAGGCTACAAAAAATCTACAAAAATGACTCCAAACATTGGGTTGAAAACATTGCATGAGGTCTGTGACATTAGCTAATAGGAATAAGCATCTTGACACCCTCAGATCTTCACCAAGTAGAGATAAGTATTCTTCTATCTCATTTCAGTGATTTAGAATACATTAGTAATTAGTTTCTATTTACTATTTCTAAATAATATCAACCAAATCCGATTTCTTTCATGGAGAGGCTGAAAAGCCTTCCCCTTATCCTTACTCTCTTCTCACACCTACCCTCTACCTTTGCCCCTTCTCAGACCCTATTCACTGTCCTGCAACCCTACACAAACCTTTAAACTTATAGACTCCTTCCAGACTCCTCTGTCGACCATAGACATAACCCTGAAACCCGTCCAAGGCTCATTTCCCCTACCGACATCGACAGTATAACTGACGTCGGCATATTGACCAATCGACGCCGGTAGGACTACCGACATCAGTGACTATGACAGACTGATTACAGAGAATAGGTACATGTTATCTTTATTTCTCTTTCTTAGTCTTTCACCATTTTCTTTATACAACACTCTTTTCATCAAATAGTGGACTGTCATCCCTTAAGGAAGCTTTTACGCTTCTGAGACCGAGCATATAACTTGGCAGTCCACCATATCTTTGTCTAACATTTTCTTTGTTTGAGTTTCTTTCTCTCTATAGGTGTCTTCCTCCACATCCAAAGAGGATCTCCTAAAATTCTTAGATACGGTGCGCAACTTAATCTGGGTAACATCAAACCCCTGACTCTTAACCTTTAGTTTCTTCTTCTTTTGAATATAATTAGCAAAAACGTAGAGAAACAAGGTTAGCTTTAGTTTTATAGGGATGCTAGGAGGTCTACTCTATTTTTATACTTTTTTTTGTTGGTTATTGATTGCAATTCATGAAAATATCTTATTTTGTTGTAATGGTTGTGGGTTCCTATCTAAACCCTCACTTTTACCCTAAATAAAAACATGTTACATTTTAGTAAATAGTTAAATATATAATATAATATGTACATAGTATAAATGATTATCACAATTGTGAACATAGGAATTCGATAAGGGGAAATTAGTATCATGTTAGTGTATGAAACCAAATCGAAAATAAAACACACTAATGCTAACACCTTATGCCTAGATCTTTGGGGGAGCTTAGTAACAAACATGCATATGAAAAAAACAACTAAAACATGAAAGAAACATTCCTTCACCTTCCTTGGATCTTCCAAGTGGTTTATAGAGTGGCTTGTTTGGATTGTAATTCAAAGGTATTTAACAATGGAGCTTTGGATATCTCCATCTCCTCTTGGCATCATGTTCATGCTTGGATTTTGGCTTTGGCTTGGTTTGGAATGGCTTAGCTCAATATTTGGGCATAATAACACTACATCAAAATATGGATTGAATCTATTTGGGCATGGTATCTTTGGATTTAGAGAGATTTTGAAATCATTTGGGCATTATAATTTTACACCAAGATAGATTAAAATTAAGAGTGTGAGGCCTTCTATTTATAATTTCTCTTAATTGATCAGAATGGACCTGAACCATCCATCTCAAGATGAAGATATGTGGATAAGAATCCATTAATTTTGGAGGCTAAAATAAATAAATTCCCTCATAAATATTTGAGATAGAGAGGCATTAAAGAGGCATGAGAGGGCTTAATCAGATATTTATTACAATTATGGCTTGTGGATGCCAACCCATAGAATGATGTCTTAGATCATGTAGTTATTCAATCTCAATTTCCATTAATGAAATATTCAACAAGTTCCATGGAAAACTAACTTAATATCTCGATTTAAATTAATTAGTCTTAAACATGATTTATCAATTTTGGTGTAAATCTTGGAAATTGGTGAACAAATTGGTCAAAATGTCATATTTTTAGCTAAAAATTTGACTGGATTTAAATTGGAAGGTGATGTTAGATGTGTTAGATTCATTATCCCATTTAGGATGTTTCCAACACAAAATAATAAGGGCACATGTCTCATGTGAAAAATTTGGTAGAAAAGAGCAATCTAGAGCACCTAGGTGCAAAATCATCATTTTGACTCAAAATGATCTGATCAAGTTAGTTGTTTCATAAAATGCATTGCCCTATTTAGGGATACATTGGCTAAAATCAGCACTTGCATATGAAATATTTAAATCATTTAGTGTGTTTTAGTGTTTTTAGGCCAAATTGTGATATTTGATAGAAATTGGTCTGAAGCTTGGTCATTGGTTATTGGTGGTCACTTTTAGGTGTCTACAACAACCATCTCAATGATCCATGAATGTATCCATGAGTATGATCATGATTGATTGAAATAGTTGAATAGAGGGAGAGTATCATTCAAGTATATTACCTCTAACCATAGACCAATGGTCTCTTGCACACCTCCCCACTGAAAGTGGCCCTACTCTTATGGAGGGGAAGATAAGAACAACGTGGATATCAAGAAATAAACTAGAACCCATATGTGTGCAATCATCAATACATGCAATAATCATATAAACCATTGAAACTAATCCTCTATGTACTATGACATCATCATACATATGTAAATTAGAAATTACATTATAATGAAAATGTCTTAACTATAACATTATTTTGGACAATGTTTTCATTATAAAAATAAAATATAAGGATCTGAGTCAATTTTATTCACATAAAACTCTCTACTACTAAATCATAAATATACGAAGATATTAGGGGATAGGTATATGAGTTGCATACTATCACCCTCATATACTTATAATTTTTTATCTGTAAAATAAGTATAATATTTACCCTTTATATTTAAGAAGAATAAATACAGATTATATCATACACTCAGTGTAGATAGTATTATAAGGTACAAGCAATCATAAATCAAGAATTTCATTATTTTCATTCACTTAACCATAAAAGTGATGTACATAGGTTTATCAAATGAACTGTATTCAAAACTAGATATGTATATGAGACTAGAACAAGAATCGAATCATTATAATCCCCTTCTCAAAATATCCCTCAAACACAATTCATATTTATAAATATATAATTGATGATAACAATCAGTCAACATTGTAACCTATGAATATTAAAATAACTCATAACATTATTAAGTCTATAAGTTTACTTTAAACATCTCTCCCCACTTATTCCATCATAATATATTGTATAAGAAAATCTTATTAAAATAAGGTTACATTCTAGTTATATATTACAAACAAGTTCTACCCTATTTTCCACATGTAAATAGAGCCATTATAAATATTATAATATTTGATAATGTGTATATATGGTATATAAGTTTGCTCTTCAAACTTATACAACCTATGGATATTTGACCTCATTAATACATAGTAAATAAAACTCATAAATTTCTCTTTTATAACCTACATCTCGTTCACACTTTAACAAGAGACAAGTCTATACTCAGTTTTGATATTTAAATACATATATAAATGAATATAACTATTTTTACATATAAATATCTATTCATATGCATTCATTTATGCATATACTTAATGTAAGTTTTATTAATTAGTTGATTAATTATGTATATGCTTAGGCATCCTCATAATAATAAATGTACATGTCTGCAAATATTTTCCTAAAACCAATGGCTTTACTTATTCCTAAAAGAGAGACTAATATAGGTCCAAGTTTATGATGCTATAAATGCTTGTATACACATTTAAATACACAACTAGTTATAATCATCCTCATATGTATATAGATATATTTTACATTTCAAATCGATATTCCCCAATATAGCCTACGACTATGTTTACAAGTATTTACATTTAGTGTTACTATCTCATATTATTTTTTAACTAGGTAATTATAATCTTAGTTTCATATATATATGTATATTTTATCATCTACTCATTATATATCTAGGTTTTTAATATTCTCTCTCTCTCTCTCTCTCTCTCTCTCTCACACACACACACACACACACACACACACACACACACACACACACACACACACACACACACACACACACACACACACACACACACACACACACACACACACACACACACACACACAAACACATAAACACACATCAAGTTTCATATAATTCATCTCGTATATACAAAATAACCCAAAAACCCAGGTCATCAAAGAACCAAAAAAAATAATTACAAGTTGTTCATATAAGCTCAATTACCTCATTAACACCTAAAATTATATTATATCACAAAAAAAGAGATAACAAATGCACATGTTTAATGTCCCAATTATAATTGATTTCACATTTTCTCACATAGCTAAGTGTAAACAACTAGGTCTAAAAATATAAGAATATTAAGTGTTAACAATGCAAAATACATTTTTGCCAAGTGATTACAATCTAGTTGTATATACATGGGTTTCATTATCCAAAAATTCCATTTATAAGTCTATAACCATCCCCATAAATGAATATATGTGGGTCTTTATATATATATATATATATATATATATATAGTTTCATATTTCAAAGTAATTAATTAAAACCTATGACAGTTTGGTGGTTTTTAAAAAGGGCATTTTAATATTATTTGAATTAACACTTAGTTTTAGGGGAAAACAAGAATACATAAGTGACACCATTTACAATAAACCAACCAAATAACAAATATCAATACCATTTCTATACATCTCTTTCTTATGGTTTAAATGCAAAGTATGGTTTGGTATTATGAGTATGGGCATGTGGATGGAAGTGAGTTCCATACCCAGGTCCATAGTCATGAAAACCTAATTTATTTTTTCCTAAAAATTATTATTCCACACATTTAAAATATATATATAATAACCCATAAAAGAATCATATTTTTCTTGCAATCCAAATCTACAATCAATAAAAAGATGAACTAACCTAGTTATTTGAAATTTACAATCTCAATGTGTTGAAGATTAACCTTTTCCTCTTGGCTAAACTCTGTCTTATTTTTCCTCTCTATCATTTGTGATTCTACTCCCCATTTTTCTCTTCTTATTCTTTTTCCAAAATCTTTGCATGTTCTTTCATGACCAACCGACTCTCCTATTATTCTATGAGTTTCCTATCATGCTGTTTGCATTCATCAATGCATTTTCTATGTATTTGGTAGTTAACTTGCAGACAAGATCTCTGCATTTGGCATAATAGCTGCATGTAAGCCTAGAAATCCTCAAAAAGTTAATTTAACTCCCCCAAATCATTGAATTAAATGAGAACTAATCCCTTTTTACCATTTCACTTTATGAAACATGCCTATGGATATAGATAAACAAAACAACAACCAAAGTTTTGAAATTCATTTTTTATTAAATTACTTTAGGATGTTCTTACCTTACTTTGCCCCTTCCTCCAAATTCCACTAAAACGGATAATCAATCAAAATAGTCAACAAGGTAGTAATCAAACAATATTTTCTTAATGTTTAAACACATAATTGATTGCCTTTCACATAATACTACATATCTATTTCATGACAAGATTTAAATGGAATTATGATAGTCAACATAATATCTATGCTAACTAAAAAGTAAAAAAAAAGTCATAAAAAATGATGGATTCAGATAATGCAAACAATCCTAATTCAATGTAAATGTAAAACAATCCAAGAAACATTCATCCCTTAAGAAAATAATGACTAATTATTTATTTACTCAAGTAGAATAGAATGTGGTGTTCGTGGGTTCAATGGAATTATCTCAACCCCTAATATTGGTATCTACACCTTCCCTCTTTGATGTCACTCTCCTATAATTTATGTAAGGGTGGGATAGTCTT
This sequence comes from Torreya grandis, assembly GCA_037957365.1. Taxonomy (NCBI): domain Eukaryota; kingdom Viridiplantae; phylum Streptophyta; class Pinopsida; order Cupressales; family Taxaceae; genus Torreya; species Torreya grandis. The sequence continues at coordinate 76,811 of JARHVA010002929.1, forward strand.
AAAACCATCTCAATAATAAATAAATAAGAATCAATAAAATATTATAATGTAAATCATCTACAAATGAAATTACAGTGAATAATGATCATAAAACATAGTAATAATATATGCAACTACTATCCAACATAACAACTAATCATGAAACAATAATATTATTGTCAACCATGAAACATACGTACCCAAATCATATAAAAATTAGAATTACTAAAAATTAATTTCAAAATCCTTTACTAATACTTAAGTAGTTTTTATAGAGTAGAACTGGATGTGGCATTACTTAATATTGACAAACTATCTCAACCTTCACCGTAAATTTGAATTCTATACTAATATACACTAACTTTATTTTCCTCCATTTTTTAAATAGTTAATTAATCCATATTAATTAATAAAAACTACATAAATAATTCCACAAAACTAATTAAAATTTTAGAATTTTTAAGTCACCAAATATCTTCCACATTTCTCTCAACCAAACATTGAGTCACTCAACCATTTCCTTAACTTCCTTAACCAATTATAGACTTATCATTGAAATTTCCAACCAACATGGTGAGTCATTCAACTACCTTTAATCATTCATAAGAAATTTTCAACTACCAACTAACTCCCCTTTATTTCTTAAAACATGAGGAAATTGTCTTTTCTACTTGGATGAGGACTCAAATTTGACTGTCCAAAATTAACGTAAGCCAATAAATCTATATTTTTACAACCATCCATTTTATCACTCAAAAGATTATAAATTAAAGTGTCATATTTAATTTTCAACAACCATCATTAATTTATTGAAGTGCTATCAAATTTACCTTGCGCATTCATTTAAATAATCATCATCAAATTATTAGAGTCATATTGAATTTACCTTATACATCCATTTGAGAATTAAAAAATCATGTCCTTACTCTACTAAAATTCCATTTTCATTGAAGAATTAATCAAGGATCGACATACATTAATTTCAAGAGCAAATCAAATTCAATATAAAGAGAAGACATTTCACTTTTTTTGGTAAGATGGAAGGTAATTTGTTTATTTTTTCTTGTTTTTTCATTGAAGATCTATCTAAGGTTTTAGATTAGTCATAGAATAGGAATTCAAATTGCTTGTGTTTTTTTTTAATGTAAACTTTTAATTTATAGCTATCACATTTTGGCACACTTAGCCGAACATTTCCCAAATCTTTCTCATTTTATATGCTTTTATTAGAGTTTTTGAATTATTTTCAAATTTTATTGGAGTGTATAACAACTTAATCTTGGTATGAGAGGTTTTATTAATGTTTTAGGTGCATTTTTTATATGTTTCTAAGTTTTTTGTATGGTTATGGATAATGGTGGTTTTGTTATCAAGAATGGTGATTTTGTTATGAATAAAGGTAGTTTTATTATAGAGAACAATAAAATTGTTATGTAAAACAAATAAATCATTTTCAGGTGATTTATAGAATATTTTTCTAGTTTTATCTTTCTATTTTCAATCTTTTTTGCTTTGCATTATTTCTTCATTCATTTTTTTTTAATGTTTATATATTTTTTTCCTATTTCTATCCTTTTTATAGAGCAATGAAAACATGCATAAGTTTAGCAAGTTTTTTATGAACTTCGATGATTTTTTTTTATGAACTTCAATGGTTTTGTGAGTAATCATGTAGCATTTTCATCTTTGTTTTAGGTAATGAATGATTTTTTAATTTTATATGTAGATAATTTATTTTATTTAATAGTGAATTTGTTTTTATTTTTTATTTATTTATTTATTTTTTTAAATTTTTTTTCTATTTTGGAATTCTTTCTTGCTTTGTTTCTAGTTAACTTGCAAGGTTTTAGGATAAGAAAGTTATTGCATATAAGCTACTAACAATTTTGTATATGATTATAAGACATAAAATTAATAAAGTTAAGCTAAAACAGAATTTTATTTTCATTTTCAGTTATTTATTTCAAGTTTTGTTATTAAGTTGGTTAATTAATTATTTAATTAATTTCATTTTATTACAAACTTATTTATGTGATTTATAAGAGCTTGTGCATGTTATTTTCTCACATCACATCGGTGATGATCCTTGGTAATAAAAAACACTTCTTATGACTATTTGTTTCTTGAGTTAGCTCATTTATGATTTTTTTCATGTCATATTGGTGATGATTCATAGAAATTAGAAACAAGATAGTCTCATTTTTTTCTATTTTTAAGGGTTTTATAGACCATGGATTTCATCACTGCATGGTACACCAAACCATGTGTACCAATGGGGTATATAAACTTAGTATTAATTATTTTAATTTCTTAGGTAGTTATGTACTTTAAACATGTCATGACTTTAGGTAATTTCATCCTCCAATACTCAATGTTTCAGAAACTACCTTGATGTTTGGTTTTAAGATGGCACTCTACTGAAATCATATAGATCAAGTCGGTGTATAAAGGCTAAACCCTTTTGAGTATCCCATTAATCAACTTCTTACATGATTTTGAGCCTCATCATACTAAAAGATATATGTATGACATCCCCTAATTGAACTTGTAAAAACCATAATCCTTAAGAATCTATTCAACCATTTGACTTATGGTGCATTTAAGATGAGTGTTTCACCTAGGGAAGTTACTCTTAATGTACCCTTGAAACTAGATTTAGTGGGCTATGGGTATGTCACTACCTCTATATTCAGTGCTCTAAAATATTGTGCCATTACTATTCAATAGACAAAAAAGTATACATGAGAACCCACAAATCACTCAAGACCCTTGCCTAGTTTTATCATTTTCATGTTTTGTATCTAGTTAGTTAATATTTTATATCTTTTCTTTAATATCCTTAAAAAAAAATGGCATTTGAAAGCTTTCTTGTGTGTTGGAAACCAAAGTTTTTAATAGATCCCAAAACAAAGTATTTAGTTTTTTCAAGCCAAAATATTGTTTTTCAATTGTACCCAAACTTTATCCAAAATAACTAGTCAAAAATAGCTCACTTATCTTAAAAAATAATTGTAGTTTCAATTTGGATCAAAATCTATTTTGAGTTAAAATCTAACAATCCACCTTGAATATAAACTTTCTTGAATACAAGCCCAATATTGAGTCAAACCATCTTAAATATAGAATTACATTGAATGGCACCCAAAAAAAATCTTGATAGAGTCCCACATTGACAATACCTATTTACAAACAAGGATGTGATCTTTCTATTCCTTATATAGATAGGTGTCCATCTTCCTTTTGACTTTGATCCTAATATATTTATCCACCTCATTAATAAGGAGTCCTAAAACATCCCACATTAACATAAACTTACCACTAGTAACTTTCTTGTAAAAAATTAACTCTATCTCCCATCCAATAGCTATAATCCTAACATCCCCCATTATAACTACAAAATAAAATCAGCTATACTATCCAAATTCCAAAAATATAACCATCTTTGAACAACTACAATAATTAACCCAAGAGTTATAAGATCTAAAACTATATTTAAACCTTCTTACATCAATATATTCATTGCTTATTCAATCCAATTACCTATACAATCAACAAGAAAAAATACTAAATATCCTACCAATCTAACCCTTGGGCCATCACTATCCAAATCATCCTATGATCCACATGAAATCTAACAAACCAACTATCCTACCATTAAAACACCAATGGCCGTCATTTAACCAAGCATAAAATATATCCCCATCCAAACAAAGATAATATACTCCTTTTAAGGATCCCTTGGATGTGATCTTTTATCAAATACTTGTTGCAAACATGATTGTGTATCTACACACCAAGAATTTTTATAAAATCTAACCAATGCCTACCTAGTATAAAAAGGGTGAATACTAGGAATATCATAGGGTTGAGGGCCATTTGATTAATATATGCTTGAGTTTCAAGAATTATATAGAATATTTGATTGACAAATGAGATACTGAAGTAGATCCAAGTGTATTCATGTCTTAGAATCATAACTTGTGGGTATACCAAAATGCCCTTCCTAAATACAATCAAGCTCCTCCACTTCAAAATCAAGGTCATGACCTGCCACCAATATTTAATTAAGCTATTTTTGATGAACCCATTTTATATCAACCAACCTGTATTTGATCACCATAGCCTATTGCCAAATTTTGATGAACCTACCTTTGACTATCCACCCATATTTAATGAGCCCTTCGTTGAAAACATTATTTTCGAACAAAAGTACATTTTTTACCAAGATCCCATTTTAGACCAAGCATAAACCTAACCAATTCCTACTTGGTATAAAAAGGGTGACTACTATGAATATCATAGGATTAAGGGCCATTCAATTAATATATGCTTGAGATTTTAAGAATTATATAAAATATTTTATTGACAAATGAGACATTGAAGTAGAGCCAAGTGCATTCATGTCTTAGAATAATAGCTTGTGGGTATACCAAAATGTATTTCTTAAATAAAATCAAGATCTTCCACTTCCAAAGAAAGGTCATGACCTACCACTAATATTTAATGATGCTCTCTTTGATGCACCCATTTTATACCAACCCATATTTGATCACCATGGCTTATTGCCAAATTTTGATAATCATACCTTTGACTATCCACCCATATTTAATGAACTCCTTATTAAAAAGATTATTTTTGACCAAGAGTCTATTTTTTACCAAGATCCCATTTTAGACCAAGTATAAATTCAACCAATGCCTACCTGGTATAAAAAGGGTGAATACTATGAATATAAAAGGATTGAGGGCCATTCAATTAATATATGCTTGAGATTCAAGAATTATATACAAGACTTGATTGATAAATGAGACATTGAAGTAGAGACAAGTGTATTTATGTCTTAGAATCATAGTTTGTGAGTATACCAATATGCCTTTCCTAAATACATTCAAGCTCCTCCACTTCTAAATTAAGGTCATGATCTACCACCAATATTTAATGAATCTCTCTTTGATGCACTCATTTTATACCAACTCGTATTTGATCAACATGGCCTATTGTAAAATTTTGATGAATAATGATCCCCTCATATAAAATATTATTTTATACCAAAATTCCATTTTTTACCAAGATCTCATTTTAGACCAAGTGCCTATCCTTGACCAATCCTCCTCTAAAAAATATAACCCACTACCAATCGGTTAATCACCTATCCTCTTATCACACACTGAAGCCACCATGACCCCATAACATACACCTTAGGTGATAGAGATACTTTTAGACAAAAACATCCATAGAAATTTCCACATAACTAACCTCCTTACTTCTCTTATAACTAGTGGAAGGCCCACCATAAATACCAAATCTTCACTAACATCCTATCAGTTTGGTACTACATCATTTATCAAATTTATCCTTCTCATAAATGAAAATATCAATGGCTCTTGTAATCCCTACTTATATAATGATAGTTTATCATCTAAATTATAAAGCAATAAATATCCTCTAGTAATCAAAGCCCTCAAAATCATGAACTACCAAGGGAGTGGCCTCAGACTCCATGAGTACCAAATCCTAGAACCCATCCATTTTATCATAAATAATGTATCATATGACATCAAATAAAAATCATTTGAAAATGAAGGTAAATATGTTACTTATACTTTTATATTTTATAAGGCAAGTCTCATCTATAATCTGAATAGGATCTATTCATATTCCCTATGAGGACTATGTTGCCACCATTCTTTTCATTGACACCAACAATCCTTTCTCCCATCTTGTAAGTGAAACTCACACACTAGTCAATTTAGACCTATAATTTTACTTGCAATCAAATTTATTGCATGAAAATCAAATAGTCATTGAGTTTATGACTATTATGCAACCAAAAAAACATAAAAAACATCAATATATTCTAAGGAACAATAACTATTTCTTAATCAAAATGAATCCTAAAATCTGTCAAATTAAAATATAAAATAAATTTCCCTTAGTGAAAACCTTTTTAAGGCACTATCCTATAATCAAAATCAAAATTTCAATATGAATAATCATAAAAATCAAAAATCACTATCCCATAGTGAAAACTTATATAATGCGTTATTAGACAATCCATATCCAAATCATAATCAAAATAATCAAGAGTCCCTTGGTGTAAACCTTTCTAAGGAACCAATGTATGAGAAAATTAATATAGCCTCTACATCATAATAGTTTTAGGATAGATCCCCATCACATATTGAAGACACCATTGAATCAAAATTGAATCCATAAATCATCTAAATTATATCTACTCTCAATCTTTCATAACATGATATTATTGGTCCCAATCACTCTTCACATCATGACACCTACAATTACCTCCAAAATCATTCCATCCCTCCAAATCCTTCATATACTTAACACACATGCTTCATCCAACACACCTTACAATACACCCTCTTTGGAAACACCCTATTTCATAGGGGCTATGACCATATATTGGTAAATTTTGAAGAAGCCAACTTAAAAATCAATGAAATTTCCAAAAATAGTGTGTAGACCTGAAAGATTACTAGGGGTCATCATCCTGCATATCAAACACTTTAATAATTAATATGCCTAAAAATAGAAAAAAAATAAAAAAAGAGAAATAATTTTGTTCATAAGTGAAAACCACTTATATGGTACCTTGGATAAGTACTATGAAGAAAATTCTTTTTAGGCATCAAGCGTAAAATAATTAGTTAACTAAAAGTACCTTACACTTGGGGGTAAATCCATTCCATCTGAACCCTATGCATTATAAATCATCCTACTATCCTTACCCATCCTAGACCTATCCTAAACCATCCTTAATATCCTTACCTATCTTAACCCATCCTTTTCCATCTAAAAATTACTCCATCCTTACTATCCTTACCTATCCAAACTCAACCTTATCCTCTTAATCCTTACCCATATATAACCCATAAAATCCAATCTTTATCAATCCAATCTTTCCCATCATACCATCAACATTCTTCCTCATTTTTCTCTCCTTTAGAAAAACCCTAGCTCAAGCCCTTGGTTCAAATTTACATTTGGTGGGAGCGAATTGGTGGGACATTTCAAATTACTTTTGACTTAAGTTTAATTTTCATGTTAAGGATTAATCATATTTATTAACCGAAACAAACCTTAACTTGAAAGTCCTACTTGGTCCCTTTTATTTTCCCCCTTTGTTTCCTATATTTCTAACTAATTCTATTGGTAGGGTCACTTTTAATTTTTTTTAGTATGGTCCCTTTGTTACCTATTTATCCTAAAGTCTTAATCCTAAGGCCTCATTATATTTATCAACATAAATGAGACCTTAGCATTAATGTTGTGGCCTATTCTTATTTCCTCCTAAATCCTAACTTAAATACCTTATTTCTTCATAGATCTAATGGTCTACACTTCATCATGGTAGATGATCTAATAGAGCAAAGAAATCCCAATGAACCTGAGCATTTGATCCTTCAGGCCAATCATGTGCAAGCATCCAAATCATGATCGATGACTTACACCTAATCAAGAATAAATATCTAACAAAGTGAATGCAATGATGAAAATTCAAAAGAGCCCAAGAATCCCTATAGAGCCACCATGTGCCACTCCCACATATAAGAACTTTATGAGCTTAAAATCGATGTTCTCATGAACATCATTTGAAATCCATGAGGCCATCATTAACATCTAATAGACCATAAAATTTAATCTAAACAAACCTAAAGGACTTCAAGAGATTAAATTTAACATCTTTGTGAAAATCATTTGATGTCCATGAGGTTGTCATTGACATTTTTGAGGTTGTCAAATTTAAGCTCGTTTAACATTTTTTTTACTTAGACAATGGGGCATGTTTTATGTCATTCAAGGGGTCATTTAATATTATGATTTTAAACTTAGAATAAGATATTTTAACCTAAGTATATAACATGTTTATTAATATTTTTTAAGACAACATAAAATATTTTAGCCTAAGTCCTTTCTATAACCATGCACTGATTAAGGTTCATGCATCTTACAGGATCAACGACTCACACTATGTCAAGCCCAGATGATCCAATGATATGAGATTGATGATGAATTTTCAATAGAGCTTTGAGAACATATGGGATTGATACGTGGTGGATGCTCATTTGATATGCAACTGATATAGGAAGTAGATCTCAGAAAGCCCATGGGGGTGCCAAATGGCACAACCATGAGGCTAAATGTAAAGATGGACAATGACATATGAAGGCCCAAATCGTGATCAATGGCCCACATTGATCTTTAGATCTTGATTAAATAGTGTAAATCAAAACGTAATTTTATAATACCAATGGCTAGTGCTTCAAAAGAATTTATGAAAAATGCTATAAAAATTGACAAATAGATGCAAAATAAGCACCACATAAGCACAAAATGATAAAATGAAGATCTTTTGTGCTCATAAATGAAAATGTATAAAGGAAAAGTTGAAAATAAAATTTGAGGCATGTATGAGCTGAATTCCAAGTAATCTATCACCACTAAATCTTTAGGAGAACCCCAAACTTGCACACAAACCCTAATTTTAATTTGGATTGATCATAATTAAGCTAAAAGAGAGTCTAATTTTAATTCAAACACAAAAGAATTGACTTAGAGACCATTTGTAACATATTAGTAAGTAATTTGCAAAGTTTGGATGCTATGGTAGCTTAGACGTATTAATACAGGGACAAGATAGAGTTGTATTTGTCTACAAACAATGAAGGGAGGGTCTTCAAAGACACATACCTAGACACTACTGCATTGAGCATGGGTAATAAGAACTAGTTCGAGATATTTTGGACCATTAAAGGCATGTAACCTATTAGAAAGAAGAAGAAAAGATTTCCACTATAACCAAAAGGTATTTTGACCTAATTTCACTCCAAATGGTGAGACTCCACCATGCAACTTCCAAACCAAAAGTAATCCACTGTATCAACATCCTTGATCCCATTTTCAATGACTGTAGGATCGAGCAGGGTTGGATTATTCATGAAAGGACCTTTAGATTAATTGCATTCATTTACCCATTAGATTTTTAGAGTTATTACAAACTTTTAAAACCCCAAGTGGATTTTTGCAATATTAAGGAACTGACTGGCAAGAATGATCAAGACAACATCCTTAGGCCATGGTTGCTCTAGGGGAACCATGTGATCTGGGACACTGATGATAACATACTAGTTGCCCAATTTAGAGAAGGGGTTAGGGAAATAATTACTCTATTGAATATAATCTCTGAAACCCCTTCAACCATTTATGGTAACAAGAGTTGGGTGTCTTACATATACTTCATGGTAGAGAAAGTTCTCACTCTCCCAATCAAAGAGATGATTAACATATATTTATAATGGCAATTCATAGCCATTAAGAAGAATACCAATACATAATTCTTCATGATGTCTTATTTTTTGGATTCTTTACTAGCCTTTACCCATATCCCTTATATCAAAAATTCATAACTTGAGGTCAGATTCATAGTCTCTGATCACTATTCAAATCTACACATATTCAAATATAGGCATAACATTTAATTCATCTATGACTATGTGTATCTAGCCTTGGTAGACGCCATCATAAGGATTCCTATGCCAAGGATAAGCCCTATAGTCAAGAAATATGTGGAGCTAATGGAAGACATATAATTATATCCAGATTTTATAGTGATCAAAATTGAAGGCATTTTGATCTAACCTTATAGGTTGCCTATCTATGTTCCCATCAAGCTAGCAAAGCAAGAAATTGCATACCACCTTATTATTGGTGTGGACACAAAGTGAAAATAAAATAGGAAAGGCCTCCTCCATCCCTTTCTTTTGACCATTGGCATAACTATGACATAAAATTAATATCAAGTGAATACTATGGTTCAGAATATGGAGTTTTTCAAATTGTAACTTGATGAGCTGAAGATGTGGGACCCCAACGGCATGGTCTCCAAACACTTGAAATCCAAGCAATTGCCCAAGTTAGTGTATGTGAACCAACTCAGTGTCCATGACACCATATATATCAAAGCAAAAAATTTCAAAGAAATATTGGCTAGGCTTAAGGGATACAACATTAGAGTTGATCATAGATTGACCAGTGATAAAAAGGCCCCTATAGACATATGGAAAATGGGACCTCTACAATACCATTTTTTGCCTAGACCTTCAAGGCCCCCTCAAAATTAGCCACAAGTAGAAGGAAAATATACCCAAGCATATATTACATAAGGTCTTGACAAAGAGAAGTTGAAAGAGAGACCTGGTGAAGGCTCATCATTCTTAGTCCCTCCCCAAAGACTAGCATCTCTAATTGAATACCTAGACAAGATTGCCCTGAAGCCTAATGAGATAATGGATGATTCCATCAAGGTTATTTTTTAGGAATATGTCTCTGATGAAGAGAAGGAGCATGTTGAAGAAGCACAAGCCCAAATAGAGGAGGTTGAGAAAGAAAAAGGGAAAGACATTGCCATAGATCTAGTCCCAGTGCACCATTGAAGAAGAGAAAGGCAAAATTGGTAATTGTCCCAAGTGGATCAAAGAAGCCAAAGTTAAATTTCACTCACCCCATAAGTGAGGCCAACATATTTAGTAATGAGTACCTGATCCATAGACCAATAATCCTTGATTTTTTCATCTATGGAAAAATTTAGAAAATCCCCTCCTAGCACTACTCATGGGCCCTGACCAAGACTATTAACATTGATGTACATGATGATATCAAACCATGGATAAGGGATTTGATGAAAGGGGAGGAAGAAAGAATAATAGTGTCCATTATAGGGTTAGATATCAAGCAAATAAATTCTCCAAGAGCATCAAGCAATACCTAGATGGAGGCTCTTGAACCTCCAAAGTACACTAAACCAACTACTACTATGCAATTCAATCCAGAGACAAATGGATTAGAGAGAGTGATAAATAGAAAATCCATGGTGGGTATTGAGGAATTCATCTTTCAAAAGGTCAATCATTTATGGGATTAACTCTAGTTGGAGGTCAGAGACCTAGTAAGCAACCCATATATGTAGATGACATTGAATAATTAATTGAGGCTCACTCAGCTCAGGTCAGAGTAGGAATTAGAGGTATGAAGCAAAGAATAACTAATTTGGAGAAGGAAAAGGAGAATTTGGAGACACAAGATATTTTATGAGTGCTTGAGGTAATGATCATTTTTTTTGGTGAATCCATTTATGACATGTTTGATGCATTGAAAGAAATGAAGCTAAGGCATAATACATTAGAACAATATAATACAATCGCTAAGGGTATATTTAGCTAATGGTAAGATTTAGAAGATAAAATAATAGGGATGATAAACATCCAAGTTGAAAGGAATATTCTTGGATTCAAAGTAATAAATTTAAGATATTTGAATGCAATTCTAGGAATTATTATTGAAAAAATATAAAATTTGAATGACTGGTCTAGGGATCTAGAGAGACTCCTAAAAGATGATGGGGAGCTAATAGAAAGGATTGAAAATATCCTTGGGATAATGCTCAAAGACCCTACACAACCTAATATCCTAGGCATCATCAAGGATGATGAATTCAAACACAGGGCTACTTTAGTGACTCAAGAAATAAAAAGTAAAAGTCAAGACCAATCTGGGGGAGACAATAGTAAGATCCTAGACATGATCTTAAATGCAGGTGAAAGGATAACTAAGGCCAAGAGAATCAAGGAAGCTATGGATAGGAATGATAGGTAATTGAATGAGCTTGATGAAAAAGAGGAAGAGTGTCTCTTGAAACTGGCTGTGGACTTAAAGTTGGTCAATGAACATCCTTCAACAACAACAAGAAAGTTATCAGGTGTAGGGCCCACCAACTAGCTAATTAATATTCCATTTTATAAAAGATTTTTAATATTCTCAAAGAAGAATATTATTTTATAAAGGAATATGCTAGTTTGTTAGCATATTTTCCTCTAGGTCAGTTTAGTTTAGAAATGCAAGCGTATTCTAGAACTTTGTAGAAAAAAGACATCTTCCCTTATTGTACATTTGTATCTTGTAATTGATGGGTATACTACCTTGTCATCTTATAAAAGGTAGTAATACCATTTTGTAAAGAGATAATTTTGAGAAAATTTTGTATACTTTAAGTAGTTAATACAATCAAATGATTATGAAAGGATTGTCCTAGTTTGTTTATGTTAATTGTTACACAACCTTTCTCTCAATTGCTAGGCTTAAGTCTTAAACTTGAATAGTTTCTATGAATTCTAAGTTGCATATTTGATTAAAAGGTTTTTAATTTGTGCTTATGCTAGATTAGTTGAATAATATTGAATTTAATTTGTTTTATTTTCTCTGCATTAAAATGTGTAAATGCTATTTGAGTGTGGTATAAAATCTTTAAAGTAAATTCAGCTCTTACTTGTACTTCTTTATATCATCCTTAGAGGTTTGGCTAGCGTGTAGTGAGATATGAGCTTATGATATTTTACACTATATGTTGGTTAAAAGTATACTCATTTTTAATTTAAAATTTCTCATAATTTTTGAGGCTAAGATCAATAATCACTTATTCTCTTTCTGCCTTACCCTTCTCTTTTGCCTTTTTTTAACCAAATAAATTTAGTTTAGATTTTATTGTAAATGTCCATTTATATTAGTCTGTAGTTTAAGCTTTGATAGTAATTCACTAGTATTAGCATAAATACTTACACTTTGCAAAGATTTGATCTATGGTGGCTTCCATCCATTAATTAATATAAATTTTGTGGAACAGTTAAACATTGTTCTACTACTATTTCACCACACATAACATAAGTTGCCAAAACATACTAATCATGCTTCGAATTCCTAGAATTCTAAAATAATAAGTGTTCTTGAACACTAAGGACACTTATGATATAATTAGAGGAATCAACAAGTCCCACTGGTGCTACAAGGAGGGCCTCTTTATGAATTGGTTGAATCTTTGTTAATCTTAGTGTTTCGATCTAATATTGGTGTTATATTTGTAATTTTGCATAATTATTTACTCAAAAGCATAAATATCATTGATATTTGTGGTCTTTGACATATATTTGTGCTTCCTTTAGACAAAGATTATAGTTCTTTGAAGTTTGATGCTTAATTTTGGTAAATATGACTTAAGATTTGAGAATCCATGGTAGTTGAGGTCAAAATAGCTCATTCTGATCCAAGATTGGTTTTTTTTTTTAATAGATCTGGGTTTATTTGAGCTTAAGCTTATCAAGATAGACCATAATTGCATAATTAGACACATATTTGTGTTATCTCAGTCAAAGGTTGACATCCTTAACTATTATTTATACAAATATTTACAAAATTAGCTTAATGTGCAAGTTTAATCCTTGCTATTTATAAAGATTAAATTTACACATCATATTTCAAATAGGATCTTCAATACTGAAGCTGGAATTATTAATTATTTCAACAAGATCACATTTAGAGACAAGAGAACCTTTTCTTGAGCTTGAGGTCCATAGAAGACCTAGATGAGATAAAGGTAGGTGTAGATGTTACAAATCTTTGCCAACCTTACCTCTTCAAAGTACCCCTACCTTCAACCTTCATCCAGGTATGGCTTGGTTGGGAGATTCTTCAATCAATGTAGTAGGTGTGATACATGATCTCCCATGTAACGTTGAAAAATACTTGCCAACATTTAGTCTAATTGGTAGTGTAATTGATAAAGAGCACATTAAATATTTAAAATCTACTTTAAGGTTGATAAATGTCATACATGAAGATGTAGCATGAAAATTATTCCCCTTTACTTTTAAAGATGATACATATGAATGGTTTCTCAATTTTATTGACAATCATATTACTAGTTGGGATGGTTTCACTAATGTTTTCATAGACTAGTTTGCAAAAATTATTATCCATGTGTCATATACCACTAGTTCACCACCGTTAAGAGTGATGCAAGTGAGCCCATAAGGTTCTTTAATTCCAGGTTCCATAAAATGTATATCAGGACCATAGAACCTTATAAACTTGATGAGATTTTATCTCTAAAAATTTATAAGGATGTAGTAGATCCCATGACTTTTGTATTTTTGAAAAGATCTATTCCAAATATAACTTCATTAGCTAGGGCTTATTCATAAGTAACGATCATCAATAATCAAATGCAGTCCCATGGACAAATGGCCTACTCTATCCCAAATATCAATTCACATTTGCCCATTCTAAACATCTTACCCAATAATAATTAGAATGTTTCAGCCTTGAATTAATTCCAAAATCTAAATCAATTGCCTTTGAGTCATGCTGCTCCCAATAAATATTTAGGATTGTTGATTCATCCCAATACTAATGGATTTAATACAAATGATCAAAGAAATTTAGTACAAATTGATGGTACTAACAATAACTAGGTTCATAATTTTGAAACTCTCAAGAACGAGAATGAGTCTATTCTAAAAATGGTCTAAAAGTTAAACATTGATTTCCTTTAGCTACAAAAATAAGTTGGCAATACTAGAGAGAGCTCTAGTAAGAACTTCTCATTCTAAAGGTTTAATAGGCCTAATAATAGGTTTGAAAATGATAGTTTCTATAATAATAAGAACAATGAACCATCTTCTAAAAATAGGACTATAGACATTAATCTTACTAATATTGCTTTATTTGATTATTGTAGGGTGCATTGTATAAACAAACATGGTGAGATTGATTGTATTGAGTTTTTTAAGGATTTTGAATATTTATAGAAGAGTTAGACACATTTGAAGTGGTACCCTAATAAGGATAGTGGTGCAGGTACTTTAGGATCTAAGCCTACTAATCAAACTTTCATTGTGGAGATGTTTGATTTCCATTTTCAAGATGACAATGAACCCGATGATGTCCCTGAGGGAATATAGGCCTTCTAACAATTCTTGAAGATGACTTATCCTTTAAGGAATAGAGATTTTAGAGGTATCCCTTGACTACCTCAATGCATCCAAATAACTTTGGAACTCCTCTAGACACTTCTTCAAGTAATGATCTAGAACCACCGAAAGGGAGAACCTCTAAGCATAATGTTGATGTCCTAGTTCTTCAAATAAGACTAGTTATAGTAGTGGTGAGGACATGAAGAAGATAAAATATAACATCATATTTCATGAATTGACATCAACATATAATAAAGGGACCTCTTACTAGAATCATTATCAAAGAAATCCAACAAACCATCCAAGGCTAACAATGCTAATATGGCTATGCACAAAGCTAAGGTAGAATCTCCTCCTTTCCTGCTCACAATTAGGATGTTCATGAAGAGTTTGCATAATTATTTATTGAATTCTGATACATCCACCAATATCATGCCAATAAGTATTTTCAAATAAATTGGCTTGACACCTAATAAGTTTGATAGAGTTGTTCCCCAATTAGATAAATCTAGAGTCAAGGTGATTGGGGAATTATTAAATGTTCATATGCAATTGGCCTCTAAGCCTAGAGCATAATAGTTTATTGATATATAATTTTTTAACATTCATGATGTTTATGGGATCTTTTTAATCAGGGAATGGACTAAATCCCTAAATGGATACATGTCCACTAATTTTTCACATTTATGGCTGCCTTGGAAAGGAGTTCCAAACCAGATTAGGCTTGAAAGAGAGCTAAAAATGAAACACGTGATCACTGAGTACAATGCTATCAATGACAGGGTCAACATAATTTATGCTGATTTGGGAGTTTTCACCTTAGAAGTTATGAAGGTATGTGATCCTATGAATACTCATGTTATGCCTAGGCTATGGAAGCTAAATTTTAATGGTGCTAGGTATAAGGTTGGGTCTAGGGTTAGTGTTATCCTAACTGATCTTGCTAGTAAGAAATAGCATACTTATTGTAGAATCTAGTTTCTTTGCACCAATAACCTTAGTAAATATGAGGCTCTTATCCTAGGTTTGTAATTTACTATAAAAAATAAGGTTAAAGAACTACTAGTCTATGGTGATTTGGAACTAGTAGTCAACTAGGTGAGAAAAAAATATAAATGCAAACTCTCACACCTCAAGAGGTATAAGTTCAGGATCTAGGATCTAATTGAGTATTTTGATGCTTTTAACATTATCTCCATCCCTAAAGAGGAGAATCAAGCTGCTGATGAATTGGCATCTACTATAGCTAACCTTATGCCTAACTAAGACTCACCCAACTTTAGCATTGAGCTAATACCTTATCCTTCAATCCCAAATAATGTGAATCATTTTTAGGTCTTTAGTGATGATCAACAAATATTGAAATTCATGACTAATTCTAGAGAATTTGAGGCTCAGTTCATTGATGTGACTGATGAAAATGTACTTAGAGAAGGTAAGTCTGATGGTAAAGTCATTCAATTAAATGACAATAAAATTCCTAAAGGCATGATTGCTTTAAAGAGGCTGTTTAATCAAGATAAGCTAGTTGAAGCTTCAAAGGTTCCCAAACTAAGAAGGAAGGACTACAATGCTATTGATCTTGGCCCCCAAGATCAACTCTAGCTGGGTAACATTGGAGAAACTTGTAATAACATTAAGAACAAGAGAGCCAAAGAGATGTTAAACAAGTATAAGGATGTCATAACTTGGTTTTATGATGACTTTAAGATCTTTGATCCAAGAGTCATCACCCATACTATCCCCCTTAAATAAAGTTGTAAACCCTTTAGGAAAAAGCAATGACCTGTGAACCTTGTCTAAGAATGAATTATCTTCAAATAGGTTATGAGATTGATAGATGATAGAATTATGTTTCTCATCAGGCATTCTATGTAGGTGGCCAATTTGGTGCTAGTAAAAAATAAGAATGGTGAGATTTGGATATGCATTGACTTTATAAATTTGAAAAAAGAATATAAAAAGGATAATTAGCCTCTTACCTCTCTTGACTAGGTAATACAAATTGTTTCAAGTTCAACCATGATGTCTTTCCTTGATGGTTTTTAAGGTTACAACTAGGTGTTGGTTGACAAGGAAGATAGAATCAAGACATCTTTCATAACTAAATGGGGCACCTTCACCTACAAAAGAATGCCCTTTGGATTAATAAATTTAGGAGCTAATTTTCAAAGGCCCATGGACCATTCCTTACAAGGTGTCATTGGTAAGTGTATCATTATATACACGAATGATCTAACCATTTTTTATAAAAATAGGGAAGATCACTTTATGCATTTACAATAAATATTTGAGAGATGTAGATGGTATGGAATCTCCCTCAACCCAAAAAAAAGAATATTTTGTGTTACTGAAGGAATTTTTTTGGGTTATGTCATAAATAAATATGGGATCTATAGAGATCCTAAATGAGTGGAATATATATCTAAGATAGAGCTTCCAAATAGTAAGAAAGAGTTAAAATCATTTTTTGGTAAGATAAATTTTTTAAGAAAGTTCATTTCTAGATTTGTAGAGATTGTCAAGCCAGTGAATGTCATGCTAAAGAAGGATGCCAAGGTTTCATATAATGAAGAGTCCAAGAAGGCATTCAATGACATTAAAGAAGAAATTAGCCAAGCTCCAGTCTTGATAAGTCCTAAGTTTTCAAAGGACTTCTATCTCTATTCTTTTGCATTTGACCATACTATGGTTGTAGTTTTAACTCAGAAGATTGATGGGTGTGATCACCTAATAGATTTCATGAGTACTCACCTTAAGAATGATAAATTTAATTATTCATTGATTGATAAACAAGCATATCATTAGTTAAGGTAATGAAGAAATTTAGGCACTATATCCTTAAAAATAAGGTGCATGTTATTCTACTTAACCTTGCCATGAAGCTTATGCTGAGACAAAATGATATTGGAGAACATAGAGGTAAATGGATGTCAAATTTTCAAGAATATGACATAGAAATGAAAATTTCAAATTTGGTAAGGTGCCAGGGTCTGATTCAAATGATTGCTAATACCAGCCCTAAGCTAAGTATTATGCAAGTTGATTAGTAAAGCTTTCAAGCTAGTGAGTGGTATGATTCCATCATTCATTTACTAATTAATGGTACTTGTCTTGTAGAACTAAAAATGGATAAAAAGGGCCCTAAGGCTCAAAGTAGCTAATTATCTGATCAAATATGGGGTTTTATATAGAAAAAACATTGAAGGTGTCTTCCTGAGATGTGTCATAAAAGAAGAATCTACCCAATCATGAGAACCTTCCATGATAAGTTTGGTAATGGGCACCCATATAAAAGGACTACAACCCACAAGATCCTTAGAGCTAGATATTATTGGCCAACTATTTTCAAAGATACTCATAAGCACGTAAGGGAATGTCACTCATGCCAAATCTTTAACACCAAAGAGCCTAAGGCAATAATGCCTTTACAACCAATCATGGTTAATAAACCCTTTACATAATAGGGTTTAGAATTTGTATGGGTAATCAACCTTAATTAATTGTAAGGTCACAAGTATATCCTAATTGCCATAAATTATTACATAAGGTGGAATGAAACTGTAACCACCAAACAATGCAGGATTGAAGAAGTTATCAATTTCTTGGAGAACATATGCATCATATTTATAACTCTAGTCTCTTTGGTGTGTGACAATGGATTTGAATTTATATCCATAGAGATGATGGAATGGCTGTATGATAATGGAATTTTCCTTAAGTTTTCATCCAACCATTATCCTTATAAAAATGGAGTGTGTGAGTCTACCAATATAAACTTAATGAAAAAAATCAAGAAGTTTGTTGTAGATAAGCCTAGGACTTAGCATAAACTTCTCAAGTATGCCCTATGGGTAGATAGGATAAGGATCAAACAAGCCTTAAAAGCATCACCCTTTCTATTGGTGTATGGCCAAGAGCTTATATTTTGTATCACTTTCAAGTTTACCATGTACAAATTCATGCAATAATAAATGGAAGAATTCCAATAGCTTGTAAATTCAAGATTGATAGACATCATCTAGATGGAAGATGCATAGGAAGAAGCCTTTGCTAATTTTAGCAGACATCAGACCATAGTGAAGAGGTGGTTTTACAAGAGATCAAAGATCAAGGTGTTCAGACAAGGGGACTTAGTTCTCATTTGGGACAAAGTGTCTAAGCCTAAGGGAAAGCATGACAAGTTCACATCTTTGTGGTTTGGACCCTATCAGATTATAGATACACTAAGACACAACAAATTTAGACTCAAAGACTTACATGGAGTAGAGTTCACATTACCCACCAATGGGTAGTACCTCAGGTATTCCTTCTCTACCACTCTACCTAAGGTCTTTATGGAGAAACTCTATAAGATGGTTATACTTAGTGTAGTTAGGCTAGTTAGTTTATTTTAGTTCTTTCCTTCCTATGCATTATTTTTATATAAGCATGTATATATCTATTTGTTTCCTTTATTTCTTTCTTTGCCACTTTTTGTTTTGTGTTTGCTTTTGTTTCCTTATTCCTTATTTCTAATAAGTCCTTTTACATAACACTAAGCTCAAAGTTTATTTAGTTTGCTTAAAATTTCAAAGTTTAGGAAAGTGGGTATGAAACTAATACATATAATGACCATGGTTTTGAAATGTGAGCCTAATGTTGTGATTTGAAGAAATTGGTAAAGATTAATGAAATAAATCAACTATTCCATGAAAACTTGAACATTGTCTTGACCTAAATTTAGTTTTAAGAATATTTTCAATTGTAGGGTGAAAGCTTAATCTATTGAAGCATAGTCATACTTGCACTTAATAAACATCCTTGCTTGGGATAATGGTTACAACCATAGGTGATTTTTTGAGGATCAAACACTTGACCAAATACTTAAACCTAGCTACCCTAGTTCCCAATGTTGATAAAAGTATAAAAGATATAAAAATACAAAAAATAAGAATGCAATGCAAAATTAATATATTTTCAAGCATCAGTGATTTTGGTAATCTCCATTAGGGCTATGGATGCTTGGATGGCAATGGAGCAAGTCTATGAGTAGAGACAAATGCATCTCTATCATTGATATGAATGCTTAGTTAGAAATAGAGCAATGCTCAAGCCTTCCTTAAACTAGAATCATGGTTCTCAATGAATATCTAAACATGTTCCAAGTCAGTGTTAATGATTAAAGTTATGAAACCTAGAAGTTGTCCCCTGAATCCCATGGAAAATAATAAGTGGAATCAGAGCACACACATAACATGGCTATGTCTTAATGTTTTATCTTAGTTATATAAGGGAAAGGTTTGTTTCAACCATAAAATTATTTGGATAATGGATAAATATGTAAAATTACCATTCTTAGATAAAATGCTTACATGATTATAGGTGTATGTATAATTATTTTCCCTAAGAAATTTTTTAAGGAGCTGTTGATGCCTCTAATTATATCAAAATTTTCCTTAGTGTTCAATAATACTTCTCAATAAACACCATCAAGATATCAAAGTGATATTGAATTTAACTTGTGCATGTATTTAAAGAATCCATCATCAAGCTATATAAGTGCTTTCAAATTTACCTTGTGCATCCATTTGAGAATCAATAAGTCATGTCCTTACACTATTGAAATTTTGTTTGCATTGGAAAATTAATTGAGCATCCACATACATAATTTCAAGAGAAAATAAAATTCAAATAAAGGATAAGAAAATTCACCTTTTTGGGTAAGATGGAAGGTAATTCATTTATTTTGTCTTGATCTTTCATTGAAGCTCTATCTGTGGTATTAAATTAGTCTTAGAAAAGGAATTCATATTGATGATTTGTTGTATTAGTGTAAAATTCTAATTTATATCTATCTCATAAGGCTTACAACATATCTTTCTTCTTCTTCCTAACCAATTGACTCATACAGGACCTTTGATAGTTATGCATACTACATTACATACCTTTCCTACTACACAATATATTGAGCAAATTATTAAATTTTTACATGCTAAGGTGTTTTAATTAGATCAATGTATACCAATATCTAATGAATCATTATATTCTAAATCTTTAATTCATAATATATTATCACTTGATATTTTACATCATATGCTTTATCTATAGGATTTATAGCTCCTAATTTTAGACTATATAAAGATAAAGGATAATCTAATAACATCTTAGATCTTTCTAATGAAAAAAGTTTGGATTATGATTTTAATGAAAAATTGATAAACAATTTGTTTCTAATAAGCTTAAAATATTATGCCTTACATTGGTTTTATAATATGCCTAGTCAATAATTCAAATCATTCAATCTACTATAAGATCAATTTGTTAAGCATTTTAATATCAACATTGATAAAAAGATTTCTTATGCACAAATTTATAAACTTAATCAAGAAACTAATGAACATATTAATTATTATGCAATTTGATACAAAACCATGCTTGATAAAATGTTTAACACCTTGGAAAATAATTAATAACAAGATATTTTCTAATAATGTATGTTTGCATCTTTGCATAAGTCAGTCATTTTCATTAAATTTAAATCATTTGAAGAACTATGTCACACAATAAGAGAAAGATAAGTCAAGGTTATAAATTTGAAAAAGCTTAATCATGCACCTACATCTACTTCAAATTTCACAATGAAGTTTCAAATCAATCATAGTCAATATATACTAAATTTGATACAAATA
This sequence comes from Torreya grandis, assembly GCA_037957365.1. Taxonomy (NCBI): domain Eukaryota; kingdom Viridiplantae; phylum Streptophyta; class Pinopsida; order Cupressales; family Taxaceae; genus Torreya; species Torreya grandis. The sequence goes on from JARHVA010002929.1 coordinate 98,283, forward strand.
TCACAGTTAATTCTATTTTTCAACCTTCTAACAAGATTATTTTATCAGATCAACCAAAGAGGAAATTTTATAAATTACTATAGTTGACTCATAAATTACTATAAAATTTAGTTAAATGTAATATTATTACTATACCTCCACCATTTGAGGTTGATATGAATAAACCTCAAGGTAAATATTTCAATAACAATGCATATTATGATTAACATAGATGAAATGGTCACTCTAATAGTAAATGTTTCAAGCTTAAGCACATTATTCAATATTTTATTAATAATAATGTCATTCAATTATGCACTCATACAGAGAAAACTAGACTCAATAGAATGGAAATGCTAAGTTGAATATTTTAGTGAGCCATTTACAAATCATAACACAAGCAAGGACAACTCAATAGTGCATCATACTTGCAATGCTTATCCTCCACCTGAGTCATATATGACCATCCATTAGATAAAATTATTTAATAAAATTGTTCAAACCACTCAAACAAATTGTATGATTAGTTTTGATGATAGTGATATGGTCGATGATGATTCTAATTTTCATGTGTATGCATATAAATTCACTCACTTCATTTAACATCACTAATATCACTATTAGTCAACACTAATTAAACTTCTCTAAATTATGCCCTTTAATCATATAAATTTATCCCCTTCCTAATCATTTATCTCATATTCCCCATTAATAGTTCTTCAAATTCTAACCTTATTCATCCCCACTAATCCATTAATTCCCCTAGTCATCTCTTATCTTATTATAATCCTAACTTACCTATTAGTTGGGAATTTTAATTTCCCATGACCCACATACCCACCTATAGTAGCCTATTCCTAGGCTCTCCTACACACCTAGTCCCTAATCACCTATCTAATCCCCCATCTAATCATCATTAACCCCTATGTAGGATTCTAGAATTCTCCAATTCTAGAATGCTCCCTATTCTCACCTTTTCTCTCAAGAAGCCTCCAAATATAGAGGCTTCCAAGGAATTTTAAATTCCTTATATAATCCTCAACCCTTGATCTCCCCAAACTAAATTTCAATTTCAACCATTTATTCTTTCCTCCTATTTATATTTAAACAACTCCATTCATACATTGGATCTATCTACAAGCTATCAATAAAATCCATGTCCAACTATTGAATTAATCAGGAATCTCCATGCTAAACCAATCTCAAGCATCCATCCAACATCCTTGATCAAGCAATCACCATGTCAAACTTTTGAGTCTAAGGTAATAAATCTCATCCTCTTGATTTTTCATCTATTTAATCATAATTTAGAGAATTTAGCTTTAGGATTAGAGTGATTGATTTGAATAGTTTATTCATTTAGTTGTATTTAGTCCCAATGGCTCTAGACCTTACCTAGGTAGTTTTATGTTTGAGTAGATTTAGATTAGTTACATGATATCAAATCTAATAAGCTCAAATTTAACCCTAAATTTTTGTGACCATGGTGGGACATTGCTCCTAATTTAATAATTTAACTTGTTATAAATCCTTTTGGTAAATTACAAGATTAATTGGTAGAATAAAAATCTCAAATTTTTGAAGTTTTGCATTCACAGGGGTAATCTATGATTTTGCACTGGTATTTGTGATTGTGTAGTCATGATCTTCTCCCTAGGAGTTTTGATTTTGTCATAATTTCTAGACTTTATTGCTAACTATTTGCCTTGATTGTGATAGTTTTCATCCTTTTGACAAAACTACAACTCACAATCTATGACTTTGCCTTGGAAGTAATGATTTTGTAGGTAAAGTCATAGTTTACTGCTAACAATCTATTTTAAAAGTAATTCAAAATAATGTAATTACGTGAATCATGCTTTTATAAAGTTAGTTACGATGTTTCCCTTTTGAATTATGGTCTTATGGGTTTTAGACATGAGCATAAAATCACTCATTTTACCTGTTGATTATCTATTTTATCTAACTGTATGTGCTAATCCTATGTGTATTCCAAGGTTTGAACCCCCTGTGTAAAAAATACAAGAATAAACAACATCAAGAAGGAATTTGGTCCACAAAACTAAAGGACACATTGCTAATCTCATACTTGCGATATTGCCCTGGTAAAGGTGGTGTTGAGGTTGAATGTTGTGGTTTTGTAATTTTGATAAAATTTCTAATGGTTAATTATTAACTTTTAACCTGTAGGCTTTTAGGTTTCATATTTTTTGTTTTGTAGAGATTAATCATTATTTAACATCATATAATACCTATTTTTTGACAACATCCAAATCACTTAGATCTTGAAATAATATTTTTGCTAATCTATGTAGTTTTGTAGGTGTGAACATATTATTGCAATAGGGTCGATTAGTATGGTGTTAGTGAATGAAATCAAATCCAAACAAAGAACACACTAAGATAATAACCTAAGCCTATCTTAAGGGGAGAGCATATTAACAAAACAAAATAAGAAACACAACTAGAATGCAAAGATAAAGAAATATTTCACCTTTTTTGGATGCTCGAAATAGCTTGTTGAAGTGCCTTACTCAACTTTGTACTTTAAAAGGTCTATTGCAATAGAGCTTGGCTATCCTCCACTTCCTCTTGGCACCATGTGGCTTGTGGATTTGGATTGGTTGAACAATTTGGAACTATAACACTAATTTTAATGGATTTTGGAATCAATTTAGCATTATAACTTTGCACCAAGATAGCTTCAAATTATGAGTGTGAGGTTTGCCATTTATAAATTTTTGGAAATGGTCAGGATCAACCATGACCGTCCATCTCAAGATTGAGATGTGTGGCCATGAATAAATACAAATATGTATTTAAATATATAAATATCCCCATAAATATTTTGGAAATAGAGGAAATAAATAGGCATGAAAGGGCTTAAGGAGGCATGAGAGGCATTTATTCAAATATTTTACACATTTATAGCTTGTGGATGCCACCCCAAGAAATGATGTCACTTGATGATGTAGATATTCAAAATCATTTTCCAATAAATATATTTTCAAAAAATTCCATGGAAAATTAACTCAATCTCTTAATTTGGTTTAATTGGCCTTAAACATGATTAGTTAATTTTAATGCAAATCTTGGTGATTGATGCAAACATTAATCAAATTGGCCAAAATGTTGTATTATTAGCTCAAAATTTGACTAGATTAGAATTAGAGGATGATGTTAGATGCGTTGGAACCGTTATCCCATTTAGGATGTTGCCAATAGAAAATAACAAAAGCACATGTCTCATAAAAGAAATTTTCTAGAAAAGAGTAATCCAGAGCACCCAGGTGCAAAATTGGAATTTTGACTTGAAATGATCTAATCAAAGTTAGTTGGTCCATAAAATGAATTGCCCCATTTAGTGACACTAGCAAAAATTGGCACTTGAATATAATAGGTTCACATCATTTAGCAAGTTTTAGTGTTTTTGGGCCAAATTGTGCATTTTGATAGAAATTGGTCAAAAGCTTGGTTGGAGGTTATTGGTGGCTAGTTTTAGGTGTCTACAATAGGGTTGATAGAAAAGAGGACAGGTAGGAGGAACCAACCAAAGTCAACCAAACACACTATCCTTAATCTTTTTTTCCATCATTGAAAAAATTGTAGATTACAAATTTTTGGACTTGCGATCTTGATCTGTGAAAAAATGATATTGTAATTATAGTAGTAACTTTGAAAATTTTAACTAGTCTAGTTAATTATGCTATTTTGTTTATTGATTATTATCTTTTGATCTTATAGGATATATTTAGGACTAAGTCTAATAGAACACACTCTTTTAAAGTTCTGATTTTGTCCATTTTTGATAAAAACTTTTGTCTTGGATATATACCCTCAATAAATTTTTAATTTGAAACAATCACCTATAAATAAACATTTTTGACATCTAAATAATTTTTAATAGACCACTAATATCATTTTTCATCTAATAGCTAGTTTGCCTTGTCTAATTATAGTTTTTTCTAATAGTCATAGTTTTGTAGGATTGACCATCATGGTCAACTAACTTATATACAAACACATGATCCACAATTTTGTCTTAAAGTTGAGGGTTTGCACTCTCTAATTATGGTTTTGTACTGTGTAGTTGCAATTTTGTAGCATGAAGTTTTGATTTTTCGCTCATTTGCCTTTAAAATTATCCTTTTTGAGTGCATTTTTAGTGACCTTTGAGTCATTTCAAGGCTCCCACAAGGCCTAAATTGCCTTTGGCATCGGGGGATCCACCCCTCGATTCTAACCTATACCATTATAGGGAGCATGCTAGGGGAATTACCTCTTGACCCTGTATGGGGTGATATTAACTAGGGGCTACCACCTTCAGATCCTTGCATCATTGCCTACTCATCCAAAGCCATTATAGAGCCAAATCATGATTTTTAGGGCATTTTTCTTAGGCTTAACACTTTTATTTATTATAGGGATAAATCTAGTTGATATTTTGTCTAAATAACATCATCCATTTAAAAGTTATATTTTGGTCTAACATTTTGACTTGCAGGTTACCCTTCAAGATTGTTAAATCAAATTATTAATCCTTATCTTTTAGGTTACATATTTTGAGTTCTCAAGACAAAAAATTAATTGTGTTTTTATATGTCACATATTAAAAACTCTTTGTGGCACCTTAAAAATCATTTTTGAATCATCTATCTTGTATTGTATATATCATCATCTTGTTGTGTGTACATCTCTTTATTTTGTATATTCTTATCTTTCATCTTGTAAATACATCACAATTAATTATAATTAGTTAATCAATATTTTTGGGTCTACCTATTTATATCTCGAGGGCTATGGTGGTGTATGCTCTCCTCCTTATGTACTTACGATGATTCTTAGAGGATAAAAAACCACCTATAAACCCATTTCATTTTTTCATTTCTAGGGGTCGGTGATGTGGATTTCATCACCATGCACTTAAAAAAACTTTATGTCTAGTGGACTCTAGATATTAGGAGAGCTATCATTCAGTACCAAAGTGAAATTCCACATAAAGGGTTCTATGTAATGAGGGTTTTTTAATATTTAAGATATGAGGTAGTTAGACAACATCTTACATGGACTTGGGCCCTACTATACCTTCATGCATATAGGGGATGAACCTAAAAAGTCTATGAAAAAATATCATAAGATCCTTTAACAATAATAGGCGATCCACTACTAGAGTTAGTATCAGCTCCCAAGTCACCATCATGTGCAAATGAGGTTGAAAGGGTTCAAAATATTTTATAATGGGTCACCAACCTACAGCCTCACCCATGAAGCCATTAGATGGTATGATCATTAGGTTACCCACCCATCAATTTTATAATCTTAGGATTGTAGTCTTCTTGTTTAGATGAGTGTAATGCTAGACCCATATTGTTTGTGAGCCAATTCAGCCTCTCACCCAAATCTATATATGCCTATCTATATATTCTTTTTTTTACATCCTTACACCCATAATCCTCTTGTATACATCATATTGTATATCCTTTTCACCTTTTACATACTTTTCATCATCCACTTGTATTATATTTAGCCTATCCCATCTACAATCTTATTTTCATCCTCTCTTAGTCTAACAATCTTTACTCATCATTATTCTCTTGTAAATAATTTTTTCTTTTAGTAATATCCACCCATCATTGGTCACCCCCCACCACCACTATATCCTAATCATATCTTAACATCCACCTTTTATCCTAAATCCACACCCAATAACTTGTCTTGACCTTGCCTTCATCACCAATATAATCTAACCCATCTTATCCTAGTTGTATTTTTAAGTCACACCCATATCTAAACCATCCCCATCTCTTTTACATTACCCCTTAATCATTTCATCATAATACATGACCGTACTAGTCCTTACCATATCATTTCCATCACATAATCCTAATCCCATCCCATCCCATCTTGATCAAATTAGTCCAAGGCTCAAGCTAGTCCATTTATCCTTCATATCACCCTATCATCCTAACCCACTATCATTCATCATGTTGGTCAGATCTCATACCTAGTCAATACCTTGGTAACATATTATCACTCTATTAATATCAATCTAGCAAACCCATCATTATAAATCTAATTATCATCAATCTAATCATCTTGATTATTCATAAATAACACCCATCAAATCATCATCTTGATAGTTTTGAATCTTGGCACAAATAAAATCCTCAATAAATTCATTCAATTTCAAACTAAATATTAATGATAGGTCATTATCACATATTTCACTATCGATCTAAAATATGATCCTAGTCTTTAATCTATTCATCATCATCATCATCACTTTTCATACTAGCTCGATCATTAGATCTAGTTTATCTACTCCCACATCGACCCTCTTTATTATCTATTACTCTTCATCCATCACCATGAAGCTAGACCCTACCTGTATTGACCAATACATATCTACCCACAAGGATGAGATCCTCTTATAGTTTATTATTTTGGACATTCCACTTCTTGAAGGGGTTTATCCCCTTTAACTCATTGCACCCTCCATCCAAGTCCCTTCATATGAGTCCCATACAAATCCTCCATCCACTAGTTATAATCTATTTTATACTCCTTACACTATCAAAGTGAATCTAATCTTGGCCACCTTATCTACTATTAATCCATACACCTAGTCACATCTACAACCATCCGATCTAAACTCTAATTCTTCCACATCTAAGTCATAAAGAGAAGTGGGTACTTTTACTCCCCTTCTTATATCCTTGAAATCCCTTTTCAAAAAACATATTTTTGCTAACATGATGGTCTATCCACCCATATGACATCTTGATCCCACCAAACATAAGCCATTTGGGTATAAAGCTAACCAATATTGTACATATCATCAAACCTAGGGGAATACCATTAATCAATGTCAAAATTTAGAAGATGTCCAATACCTCATTGACCATCGTGATATAATAATTGGTGATGAACTAGATGCATCTACATCCCTGGATGAACAAGTAAAGGAATGTAAATATTATATTCCTAGTCATGATCAAGACCTCTTCCTTCCAAGCCAAGGTCAAGACACCACATCCACCTTCTATAATCCCCATATCTTCCATGAATTCTCCATCCAAGATTGTGTTGTTACTTGGATTTTGTCCCCTTGAGGTCTCAAATTTCCTCATCTAATTGGCATAATGGAAACATCTCACTTGCTATGGGTAATCAATTTGGTGAGATGAATCTCTAGAAGGGCTAGTTTACTTGATGAATTCTTTAAAACACTCTTTCACTTATCAACTCTACATGAAAAGGGTTAAAAATAGAAAATTAGAAAGCTAAAAGGTGATGCACCAATATTTAATTTCCTCCTATTGACTGAACTTATACTACTTAGAGCAAATCAAATCTTATTTCACATAAAACTCACAACTCAAGATAGATTATTTCATGAATGTTTCATATGTTAGGTTCAAGATGTATATTGATGTTTAAGAGGGATTATGAATGATATTTTTTAGAATAAAATCATATACCACTTATAAAACTATCATACACTAAGAAATAACACTAACAAAGACCTGAAACAATTAATCTTCTACATACTTGGTGGACAATCAAAGACAACATGCTATAAAAGACTATATTTATTAGAAAAGATCAACAAAATTTGGAACCAAACTCAGTTATGCAGTATGTAAGTAAGCAAATTAAATTTATTATTACTTAAAAATTCATTCAAATACAAAATTGGCTAGGGTTTCACCATTAACCAATGGAGGCTACTCAAAAGAGCCAAAAGAGTCACTACTTATAACATTTAGGAGAGGGGTAAGACAAGAGAAGTCAAAAGGTCACTTGGACACTTTAAATCTCATAAAAGAGGTTACATATGCATGATAAATATATGTGAATTGAACATGCTATGTCAAGAAGTACAAGTGTCCATACTGTTTCTATCGCTAATTCGCTTTCTACATTCAAAAGATGAATAAAGAAACTAAGAAAATGGACAAGGCTAGAAGTACCTGGATAAAGACTTTGCACCATAATCCAGACGCTTGTGAGCACCCCTCTTTGGCTGTGGAGGAATGACACCTGCAAAGAAGAAAACTTGGACAAGAAAATGTTAGATGGATAGGCGGTGGGTTGCGAAGTAAAAGCTTGTTCCCAGAAGTATGAAAACTTCCTCAAGGGAGGTCAACCCACTGATAACAGACAGATAAAAGACCAAGGAAATATAGAATGCTAGAATACAGAAGTGATAAGCAAATTAGAAAGGAAAGAAAAGAACAAATGATTACCTAAAAGGAGCTGTTGGGCTGATGACAGTCGCCGAGGTCGGAAATGTAGCTGGCGTCGGTTAGCTGATCTGCCGACGTCGGTTATCTTGCCGACGTCGATTGGGGAAGTGACCAGCGTCGGTCGGGGTTGTGGCCTCTAGTCGGGTCTGGTTTGGTTTCTGGACTGTGGACGGGTCTGAGATAGAGTTTATGGACGTGCTTGAATGGTTTGGAGAATGGTCTGGGTCTGGTTGGGTGCCCTGTGCAGGGTCTTTGTTGGCAGGGGGATGAGGAAGTTGTCTGGGATTAGATTAAAAGGGGGACAAGAAAGAGGAAGATGGACAGGGGACAGGTTCTGAGAAGGCTTTTCAGCCTCTCAGGGGAAGGACACAGTAGGTAGAAGACAGTAGATAGGATAGATAATTGAGACTAGATGAAAGAATGAAATAAAACAATGAAATTGCTTACCTTTTGGCTTGCTGACTGAAGAATGGAGGAGCTGTTGTTGGAGCCATGGAAGACTTGTTGCAAGAAGAAATCCCTGATCTAGAGTCTTTGCACCTGTTGCTGCTGTTGCACGAGGTCCAGAAAGAAGAGAGTCGAATGCCAAAGCACCAAGAGGATTCTGTTTGCGAGCTCAAGGGTCCAGGGGCTGCAACGGATGTAGAAAGGGGTAATGAAGGCTGCCGACACCGGCAGTTTCACCGATGTCGGCCGAAGGGTCGCCGACGTTGGCGATGGCAGAATGGGGATAGAGGCTAAAAATAGCCTCTGCGCATTCTTGCACGCCGCTGGGCGAGGGGTTGTGGGAAGAACGGTCACGAGGATGCTTAAATGGGCGTGGGGGGAAGATAATGAGGAGATTTGACATAATAAATGCTAGGGGGAAGGTGGAGGGATTCAAGGTGGCAAGGGTGAGGTGGAAAGGGGGCCACTTTAATTAAAATATTTAAGTTATTTTAATTAAATGAATGGAGGGGACTAAGGCCAAGGGTTAGGATAGGGGTTTGAGGCGAACAAGGGGGAGAACCAAGGTGCAGACACGTTTGCGGTGTCTACATTTGCCCCTTTTTGTCTTGTTGGTTGTTCTTGATGAACTGCAAGACAAAAATAGGAGTTGGTTACCCCAGGAAAAGGATGAGGTGTTCCCCCCTCAAAGCGATAGTTGAGAGAAGGGAACCGAAGATCGAGTGTCGATTTGACAGAGAAATGGATAGAAGAGAGTGAGTGAAAATGCTACAGTAGTCGTGATTGCGCGTAGTCCACTTCACGGGAGGGTCGGGTCAAATTGTCGCATGTCGAGGGTCAAGGAGTGCCAAAATTGAAGTAACCGGGCCCCAGCATTTAGTCGTCTGCTGATCGGGTCACTCAATCTAAGCTGAAGCTCCAAATGGTCATCGTGTTCCAGGTATCCCAGGCTCAGGAAGTGCTCCCAGAGACACGAAAAAGCCACAAGTAGTAGGGATCAACTAGCTCACGATCTTGTACTTGCGAAGGGTCAAAAATAGACTGCAGACAATTCTGCTAACTAGCCGTGAGGTAGCATAAAGGGAAAAAAAACCAAGGCAAATGCTGTCTTGGAAGTGGTCGCGGTTTAGGAGATGGGCATGATCTCCGATGGTCCGGGGGTCGACGGATGGATGCGAAAAGTAATCTAAAAGATGCCCCAGGGGGCAAAAATGACATGGTCTAAAGGACTTGACTTGATTAGGGACATGATTTTGGTCATTTAGAAGAGGGATAAAAGGTTTGAAGGCCACCGACGTCGGCTATGTAACCGACGTCAGTGTCCAAAAGAGACCGACGTCGGCGAAAATAGGCCGACATCGGCAGCCTAGGGCACGCCGATGCCAACGTCGGCGGCCTGCCAAATTTGACAAAACTGGATTGGCGGCCCACCAAAAGTCATTTGATATTTGATTGGAAGAGAAAAAGGAGCTTTGGTAGTTTTTTGAGTGAAAGTGACCAAGAGCTGACCAAGAAGTAGTGCGAGGTGGCAGAAGAGCATTGGTGGAGAAAAGGAGTTGATTGGACACTGCAGGGACGCGTGGGGACCAAGTGAAGTCTGCAGAGACAAGAGGACAAAAGCGATGGCAGAGGGGAGTAGGGGACCGGTGGGAGGTCCACCACCAGCGGCGCCTATCGTGCCACCACGCCGGTGTTGACGGGATGAGGTAGGAGGGTCTTTGAACCCTGTTTGATGCATTTTGGTTTTGAATTTATTTTTGAAATTTTTGTTGTTTTAGGCAAGAATTGAGGGGGGGGGGTAGCTAGGAAGGTGGGTAGGTTGGCTAGGAGGGTTTAGGAGCAATTTAGAGGGTGTTCTGGGTAGTTTGTAGTGATGATAGGGTAGGTGGCAGCGTTGACAGCGCAAGTTACTATGTTACAGGGACAGCTGGCTGCAGCTCAGGCACAGGCAGGTGCAGGACAGAGTTTTGGAGGGCAGGGCCCACTGCAGCAGCTGTCATTTTCACAGGGGGCAGGACCATCAGTATCAGTGCACTGAGGTGAGCCACAGCCACAGGGGTTAGGACAGGCCACAGGAGCAGGGCAGATGGGTCCACCACAGACTGTATCTATGGTTAGATACAATGATGCGCTGGACTAGATCGCGTACTATGAGAGGGCCATCAGGGGGATCCCTCATATACAGTGGTACTCAGAGATGAGGGCAGAGCAGAGTAGACAGAGGTCGATGTCACGAGCGACGGCTTCAGGGTCATGCAGATGGCAGAGATCAGAGGGAGGAGGGGATACAACCTCTTCTCGACTACTGCCACCACCCCCACAGCCGCAGCCTTGAGGGCAGCCCCAGAGTTGTACCATGTTTTGATGTATATACCGGATTGCGAGCTGAAGATGAGAGATGTATTTGATTTTTGAGAGCGAGAGACAGATACAGATTGTGTCTGCTTTGTATAAAACTGATTTTTGATATATAGATGATGAGATTTTGGCTTATTGATGTGTTATGGAGATGTTATAAATGTTTGATGTGTTTCATGATGCATGTTTTGATATGATATGGATGCTAATGATGAGGATAATGATTAGGTTATGTTTAATGATTATATAGTGATTTATGATGATAGATGTGATATGAAATGTTTAACTTGTGGTTTATGCAAATGTTTAATGAGTTATGATGGATGAAATTAATGACTAATGATGTTATAATGATAATGAGAGTAGATTAATGATTATGTGAATATGTTATTGACTGTGTTGTGATTGACAGGTGACGAGAGCGGGAGATGAAAGAAAGTGATGAAGAAAGTGGCCGAGCTAACCCCAGAAGACTCCATGTCAACTGAGTGCTGCCTACATAGCCCCTGTCGTTAGGGGCCTCAGGCCTATGTAGTTCTCCCTGAAAAGGGAGGAAGGGTCAAAGAGGTTGATTGGTCTTGGTCAAAGTCGCGGAAGGGAAGGTTTGTCCATCAAAGAGACGAACAAACGGGGGTGGTCGAGCTAACCTCAGAGGATGTGGTATCTGAGTGCTGCCTACATAGCCCTGGTCATAGGGCCTCAGACCAATGTAGTTCGGACTAAAGGTCTGATTGATCAATGATTGGATGTGGTCAAGTGTCAAAATGATGAGGGTAAGATGATGCTACAGATGTCACATGGGTCAAGAGGCTTTCTAGCAAGTTTCCATAGTCGTGATGGATGCATGCTAAAAATGAAGGAAGGTCTATTTATGTTTCAGCAAGTATTGGTTTATGCTTAACATAAATTGGGTCTGGTCGGTAGTTTCCATGTGTATTGGTGTCCATAGAAACTATGTGAAATAGACGAGGATGATGTCAGCTGAAAATGATGAAAATGGCTTGGTTAAGGATGAGTCGACAATTGATGTGGTTAAATGTGACCAAAGTGTAGAGAAAAGATGAAAGGCAAATTGCTCTTTCATTGACAAGGACCAGAAAGGAAGCATAGATAGGGGTTATTAGAACCAAAGCCCCGTTCATGCATTACGTCATTGACCAGTGTGGTGTTAGAACGGTAATCGAATCACTTTGACATTAAAGTGAGCTCGAAGTCCCCTGAGCAGGTGATAGGAGGAGGATAGGGTAACCCAGTTTAAGAGCAGGAATAACCTTGCCCCTTTTTATAGGAGACCCTGAGACAACTACAAGCCAAGTCCATGACCCATTTTTTTTTGGGTGCAGGCTGATCGATGCGGGAAGCCTACATAGAGATGTCTTTTAATGTAGTGGTCATGTTGCGAAGCTGATCAATGCGGGAAGCTTCTAAGAAAGGTTGCTGTTTGTAGCAAGATTTAGTCATAGCCATCCTTCGAGGGAGTGGTCTATATTTTTGCTTGATAATGTTTGATAAGTTGGCCTAGCTGTCCTTCAAGGGATCAGTCTAGTAATATAGCAATGATAGTATAGCTGTCTTTCGAGGGAGCAGTCTGTCTTTTTGATTTTGACTTTGTGACCTTGGATATGTTTTGACATCTTGATTTTGATTTTTTGATTTTTGAGATTAGAGTCACGGACAAGGCTGTAGAAGTTCAAGGACTCCCTTTTATTAGGACAAAGCATTACTGCTTGACAAAAAAGGGTTGATAAGGGTTAGGAAGCAGGGTTGATAGGAAAAGGAATGACAATGACAAGGGGTTGCTCAAGGGATGAGCTCAAGTAAAATGTCAAGTGATCGAACACTCGACTAACAGTAGAAATGGTCGAAGACGCAAGACAGAAAGTGGGGCTCAAGGTCTAATAAGTCCCTGGGCCATGCTAGTGCGTTAAGGTCTGAGTCAATTAGGAGCAAACTTGCCCCAATTTGCCTCTTTCCAGATTGGTCAGGTGTTGATTGATGGATGTGAAGTTGGTTGACATTGTCGTTGGTTGGTTGAAAAAGGTTGAATGTTTGGTCGAGAGGTCTGGTTGATTGATATTTGGTTGAAGTTTGGTTGAGACTGGTCGAATAATTGGTCGGGGGTTGGGTCGATGGACACTTGGTCGAGATGTAAGATTAAATGAGTGATTGATATATGGTAGAGACTGGGTTGAACAGTTGGTCGAGGTTTGGATGAAGGATGAATTCCCCCAGTGGGTAGGGAGAATGTTTGAAAGATTGGTTAAGGTCAGTTGAGGTTTAGTGGTCAGATGGATGGTGTTAATGTCGAATAAGGGGGTTAAAGGTGGCAAAGGGACCATATTCCAGCGTGGAGATCCCGATTTAGGAGATGAGGTTGGAGAGGCATGAGTCGGGGTTGATGTTTTGTTGAAGAGGTGGTCAAGAGGATCCTTGATGAGAAGGGAATCCTTTTTCCGGTGCTGACGAATGATAGATTTAAGAGCGCAAAAACACTTAGTGTCATGTCTCGAAGTGTGATGATAGTGGAAAAACTTAGAGTTGTCGAACCAAGATGGCCTTGACCCGAGAGTTGATGAGCGGAGTGGTGTTGAAGGTTTATTGATAACGTGGTTGAAAAGGGAGGTGTCATTCTCCAAACATTGGCGAATGGCAACCTTAAGGGCACAATAATGTTCCGTGTCGTGTCCAGGCGTGTGATGATATGCACAAATGCAAGTGGGGTCGAACCAAGGTGGTTTAGGTCCGAGAGATTGATATTGTCTAAGAGGCGGGAGGTCGATACGAGAGGACTGCAACAATTGCCGTAAGAGCAAGGCATATGAACCTGCCAATGGGTCGGGATGTTTTATTGCAGTGAGGGTTGGTGACGTTGGTTTGGGAGGTGAAAAAGGCATAGGTCGAGGGTTCGGAGGAGATATATGTCTGATGGGATGAGGGAGTAATAGAGGCGACTTGCCTCTGTGAAGGATGGGAGTGGGAAGCACTCCTATTAAAGTGGACGGATGCGGGCCCAAGATTAAAGGTAATGACGAAGGTGGAGGAGTCCTCCGATGTGGTCTAGTGGTCTTTGTTGGTTTGGGTCGAGGGCCACCGTTGTGCGAGGTGAGGTTAGATGTGGGTTTGGGTTTGGATGTGGATGGAGGTGAGTGAGATGTAGAAATCTCACGCAAAGGGCAAGAGGAAACCGTGACTGGGTCTTCCTTGGTTGAAATGGGTGGAGAGACGAGTTCTTCTCTTGGTGGAGAAGAAATAAGAGAGGGCGGCTCCTCGAGTGGGCAGAGGGTGTGGATGATCGTGCCTTCTACTTGTAGTTGAGGAGTAGGCAAGGTAGGGTCTTCGGATGGGGGTGGGCTTAATGGCGTTGATGTGGTCAAAGCGTCCTCCAATACAAGAGAGGTAGATGGAGGACTAGTAGGAGAAGAAGGTTCCTCATCCTTTAATGGAAGAGGTTGGTCAAGGACAAGAGGCAAGATAGTGCTAATCATGTGAATGTCATGGTCTTGAGGGTCATTGGTCAAAGTCTGGACATTTTTTTGAGTAGGCGGATGATTTGGGAATGGTTGCTTGAAAATGTCGATATGTTGGTTAGGTGGGGCGTTCGGGTTATCTAAAATAAGATCCCCCTTGTCGATCACGTCTTGGACGATGTTTTTGAAGGTTTGGCAGTTGTCGATGTCATGGCCTTGGACGCGATGAAAGGGACAGAAGTCGGCCTCCCTATACCATGTAGGGATGGCTTTTGAAGGGTCAAATTGAGGTGGTCAGATTGGAGGGAGATTGAGGACCCCCTGCTTGAGTAGTTTTTCCAAAACGGAAGCGTATGGTTCTCCAAGTGGAGTGTAAGAACACTGAATGTACCATTGTTGGAATTGTTTGGTGATGCTTGGAGATGTTGAAGTTTGAGAATAATTAGTTGACATCGATGATGGTGATCTAACGACCACAGTATTGGCCACTCCTTTAGATTCGGAATTGGCAGAAGAAGAGGGTCTAGAAGAAGAATGGCCATTGGTTTTAGCGCTGATATGACGCAATTTGACCTTATCTTCTTCAAGGGCGCGGAGTTCAAGCTTTCGAGCCATGATGAAAGCTTCGTCAAAAGTGCGGAATGTCTGAATCCGCAAGGTAGAAGAGATGTGTCTGGCACATGCTCGAGAGAAGAGCTCGATGAGCTCAGGTTGAGGTAAAGAGAAGGAGAGCTGGTTAATCAGGCCCCTCCAATGAGCGACAAAGTCGACAATTGATTCGTCGTCAAATTGCCTGATGGAGTAAAGGTCTGTGATTGAGACTTGTTTGGTGATGTTGATTGAGAAATGGTCAAGAAATAGTTGGGCGAGTTGAATGAATGAAAAGATAGAGTGTCTGGCAAGCGAACTATACCAGTCAAGGGCAGGGCCAGAAAGGGACATAGGGAACGTGCGTAAAAGCAACGCATCGTCATGGGCAATAAGATAACAGGCATGTCTAAATTCTCGTAGATGTTGTTGTGGGTCTTCCTTACTCTGAAAGCGAGTGAATTTAGGAAGCTCCCAATGGTTAGGGTATGGTTGAATAGGGACGGAAGGATGGATGGGCTCGCTGCAAATTTGCTCATATGACAAAGTATTGCTTGAACCGGAAATAGAGGCTTCGAGACTGGACATTTTATCCATCAGCACTTGGATAAGATTTGCTGATGGATTGGCGGGTTGAGCACCCCCTAGGTTGTAAGGCACTTGGAAGAGGCTAGAGGAGGCGTGCGACGTAGTTGGTTGTACAATGTACGGATGACTAGTCGCAGGGGCGGAAGTGGAGGCTAGAGGTGGTTGCATTACGAAGGTCGAAGGTATGAGTTGACTGGGCACTGCCAAAGGTGGTTGAATGGCGGCACTGGTAGAAAGACAGGTTGGCACTCCTACATTTGTGGGCGCAAGAGTATGAGGGTTCGAGACAATCAAGTTCTGATATGATGTAGAACTTGGTTGAACTGCAGGTGGTTGAGGGGGTAATGGAACCCCGATGAAGGTCGGTCTAAAAATAGACGGGGAGGCCAAACTTTGTGTATTGGCCATGGTTGGGTTAATAGATGAGGCGAAAGGCTGAGTCATAAAGGGTTGGGTGGTGAATGGCGTGGATGTCGTCACCACGTCACCCGAAAGGTCTCGCGTTGGGTTTCTCGCGAGATAGTTTTGGAGGGCTGCGGTATTGAGGTCCAAGAATCTCTCAAAATCTTGGTCCCCTTCAGGGATGATGGGAATTTGAGTCAGGGTCGGGGTCGGGGTCGGTCCTGTAGGAGTTCTTTTAGTCTCCGAGTGGAACTCCATGATAGGACTGGTTAGGGACGGGGGAGCGTGGTCAAAAAGGAGGGTCAGGTTCCAGAAACTGTGTTCTTGCAGTTCCAGAAACTTAGAATGGAGTTTTTGACAGAGAAGGGACAGGTTTTAGGCTGCTGGTTTTGAAAAAAAAGGACAGTGACAGAGACCGACATCGGTTGAAAAACCGATGTCGGTAAGGAAGATAGCCGACGTCGGTCAGATAACCGATGCCAGTAAGAGATGAAAGCCGACGTCGGTGACAGAACCGATGCCGGTGACTGTGTCTTCCAGAGAACAAAAAGATCTTAAGATTCTTTGGAAAAACAATGAAGAAAGCGTCCTCACTCACTCAAACAAACAGATGAGAAGAGAAGAGCAGAGAGAGACAGACAAGCCTAAGCGATAAATCCGAGAAATTAACCTTAGAATTTGTGGCTTATGCCTTAGATGAATGTTTGGGGAGATTGGCTGTAAAAGAAGGTCCTAGAAGAAGGTGGTCTAGAGCTGGTTTCAGGAATTATTTTAGGCACTCAAAGTCTGTGTTAGGTCTGGTACGTGGCCTGGTGCTAAGGAGCAAGCTCCCCTCACTTCACGATTCCAGTGGTTAGCCGGTCTCGCTTAGCCAAGATATACCTCGCCTAGAGTTTATCCTCCGCCAGAGAACGGAGTGGGCTTCCCCCTTGGTGATGAAATCCAAGTAGGGTCACCAGGACGGGTAAGGTATCCGCTGGGGGATGAAATCCCAGTCCGGCCTTGTCTCAGGTAAGTTTTATGTTCATTTTAGTGCATGTGGTCTGGTAGTGTAACATCAAGTGTCTATGATTTATTCAATATGCGTCTAAGTTACTAAATGTGGACTAATGCAAGCACAAGCAGAAATGAAAGTGCAATACGTTTTAATGCCCAAGTCGAAATGTGATGTTTGTTATGAAGACAAGTTTGAGAAAGGGTTGAGAGTATGATGTTTAGACTAGTCTAGAAAGTGCAAGAAAGAAAAGAAAGATTCTTTTTAAATTCCTGCTTATAGTGTCATTGAGAAGAAAAGAAGGAGGAGAAAAGGTAAGAACCTAATGCTCCTAAATGAATGAAGAAGAAAAGGAACCCAGGAGGAACCTAGGGTCCCACCGGGCGTGCCAGAATGTTTCTATCGCTAATTCGCTTTCTACATTCAAAAGATGAATAAAGAAACTAAGGAAATGGACAAGGCTAGAAGTACCTGGATAAAGACTGCGCACCGTAATCCAGACGCTTGTGAGCACCCCTCTTTGGCTGTGGAGGAATGACACCTGCAAAGAAGAAAACTTGGACAAGAAAATGTTAGATGGATAGGCGGTGGGTTGCCAAGCAAAAGCTTGTTCCCAGAAGTATGAAAACTTCCTCAAGGGAGGTCAACCCACTGATAACAGACAGATAAAAGACCAAGGAAATACAGAATGCTAGAATACAGAAGTGATAAGCAAATTAGAAAGGAAAGAAAAGAACAAATGATTACCTGAAAGGAGCTGTTGGGCTGATGACAGTCGCCGAGGTCGGAAATGTAGCCGGCGTCAGTTAGCTGATCTGCCGACGTCGGTTATCTTGACGACGTCGGTTGGGGAAGTGACCGGCGTCGGTCGGGGTTGTGGCCTATAGTCGGGTCTGGTTTGGTTTCTGGACTGTGGACGGGTCTGAGACAAAGTTTATGGACGTGCTTGAATGGTTTGGAGAATGGTTTGGGTCTGGTTGGGTGCCCTGTGCAGGGTCTTTATTGGCAGGGGGATGAGGAAGTTGTCTGGGATTAGATTAAAAGGGGGACATGAAAGAGGAAGATGGACAGGGGACAGGTTCTGAGAAGGCTTTTCAGCCTCTCAGGGGAAGGACACAGTAGGTAGAAGACAGTAGATAGGATAGATAACTGAGACTAGATGAAAGAATGAAATAAAACAATGAAATTGCTTACCTTTTGGCTTGCTGACTGAAGAACGGAGGAGCTGTTGTTGGAGCCACGGAAGACTTGTTGCAAGAATAAATCCCTGATCCAGAGTCTTTGCACCTGTTGCTGCTGTTGCATGAGGTCCAGAGAGAAGAGAGTCGAATGCCAAAGCGCTAAGAGGATTCTGTTTGCGAGCTCAAGGGTCCAGGGGCTGCAACGGATGTAGAAAGGGGTAATGAAGGCTGCCGACGCTGGCAGTTTCACCGACGTTGGCCGAAGGGTCGCCGACGTCGGCGGTGGCAGAATGGGGACAGAGGCTAAAAATAGCCTTTGCGCATTCTTGCACGCCGCCGGGCGAGGGGTTGTGGGAAGAACGGTCACGAGGATGCTTAAATGGGCGTGGGGGGAAGATAATGAGGAGATTTGACATAATAAATGCTAGGGGGAAGGTGGAGGGATTCAAGGGAGGATCCAAGGTGGCAAGGGTGAGGTGGAAAGGGGGCCACTTTAATTAAAATATTTAAGTTATTTTAATTAAATGAATGGAGGGGACTAAGGCCAAGGGTTAGGATAGCGGTTTGAGGCGAACAAGGGGGAGAACCAAGGTGCAGACACGTTTGCGGTGTCTACACATACAATTCATGAAACTCATGCAAAATGGCATGAAACTCCTAGTGTTGGATTACATAATTGCCTTCATCATCCACACCTATTTTAACGTCCCAAAATTGATTAGGGATAGGTATAATTATTGTAATTATAGGTAAGGCTTTTAGACATTCATTTTATGCATTGGTTTTAGTCTTGGTCATCTGGAAACTTATAGAGATGAGCCATCACCATATGTAGTCTAAGAAACCTCCTCTTCCACACAAATTACACACTTGGATTCCAAAAAACATTATTTTTCCATGAAAATTCATAAAATGGAGTGGGTGACACTTATCAAGATCCTCCATGGCCTTAGAGGCACTAGGAACACATTAAAAGGACATCCATTTAAAGTTTTAACACTTCTCACCATTATATTCACTATGCCAATTTTGATTGGCTAAGATGAGAGCCATTGTTTGAATATATATTTTTTATATGGCATGAAATTAACATAATGAGTTACTAAAAGTCTATATCTTCCTCCCAATCTTGATTGCATCTCTTGAATGTTCCTAGAACTTCTAAAATGCACAAAACTATCGAAGAAACCCATTTTTTACCATGTCCATATAGGTAAGGTAGCACAAAAATTGATGAGGATGAGCCCTAAATAGTCATATACAACCTATAATCACTTTCATTGTCATTTTATGGTAACTAGATATCTCTCCAAGCTTGTTTTCTCCATCAGGTCTCTTCTAAGGGTTTAATAGGGTTTTAGGTCCATTTTGTCCTTAAGATTTATTCATAAAGCCCTGAAATTGGAACTACCAAAAAATTTCACAAAAATGATTTAAAGGATACCTAATAACCCATACAAATTCCTTTTGCCTCCATGCAAATCCTCAAATAATATATGAGCATTTAAAACTAGCCTATCGAGCTTGTTTTCACAATTTCTGCATGCTTAGACTATTTTTGAGTTAAAAGTAAATTCACTATAGGATTATCTACATACCATAAGCTAAAAAATTTATAAATCCATCTCATAAAATTTTTCTACTCAGATAGATATCTCACCAAGAGATAGAAGTGAAGTTGGACCCCTAATTGGCTCTAGGTCCCTTCAAGGCCTAATGGGCTTAGCATGCACCCTACTAATTTGGAATAATTAGGATTTATTTCTCATGGATGGTATGGTTTATAATGATTTTTAGATCTAATTAAATCTCACAAATTCATCACATAATTTCTCAAGCAATCCTTTTCATTTCTTCTTCTTATTCACCAACTAGGCCTAATTGGAGCTTGTCTAGTTGGACTATGTGCAAGATTATTTTGACTATTTTGAGAGTTATAAGATTTGTTTAGTATTTAATATCACATATTTAAATTTTATATACCTCAAAATATGTTATTTTAGGTTCCCAAATATTTATATCAAGTTTATCACCCTCTTTGGCTTCATTTACTTGCTTTACCAAAACACTGATTTTCTTGACTGACTATTGTTTTAGACAACATAGTGAGGTATACCCCTATTAACAAAGGAAAAATTAATATTTTAGGAGTTTTATTATGTAATAATTAATATTTTTACCAAATTTATAATGTATATTCATCCATTTAGGCACCTAACTAACTCAATTTGTCCAAAAAATGCCTAGAAAAGGACTATTTTCTTGCATTTTTCACTTCCTCCTAAGAATGAAAGGCATAAAGACAATGCTCTTTGGTTTATTAAAAATGTTATAAAAATTAAGTTAATACTAAATAATATTTTAATTCACCAAGAAAACACTCTTCTCCCTTAGATTATTCATCCTTACCCATTGAGAAACATGGGTCTCCTAGTACAACTGTATGGACTACTTCCTTGGGGATAGTAGGAAGAGTAGGTGATCATATTGAAATGAGTCTTGGGGTATGTTAATTTTTTTATTAATCTATAATAAACCATTATAATTTTTTTTTCAAACCCTCTCCCTCTTCCTATGCATATTCAACTCTTTACCTTCATCAATACCTCACACTCAACTGTAGTTGCATACAGGGCCTTAAGAGGTCAAGGTAAGCTTGTTTCACATTGCCAAGAGTTCATGTAGGTCATCATGGATATAATAAGGGTGTTCATAGGTTAATTTAATAATTTAAACTTTACTTTCACCCTTCATATGCACTTTTAATTCACCAAATTGAGTTCTCCTTGTCTTGACTGTGAAACCTTGCCTTTTTGATTCTTGTAGGTGCATATGAGATGTAATTGAGCTTGGTCATGGTGTGTAAGGTACCTACTTGAATAATTGAGGTTAAAAAATATATTTTAATACCTTAATTCACCTTTTATTTCCTAAAGCAACACCTATACATCAATATTAAGTCACTATTTTTATACTCAACTGTAGGTGCACATTTTCCTATAAATGGACACCTATAGGTGTCTATGAAGTTTACAAAACTATGAATTAACATCATAATAGTGACCTTCATGCCTATTTAAACACTATTAAATTATAAGGAACATTCTAACCATGATAATATGTTTTTTTTCAACTTTAGGATGTCAAAGTCATTCAAAACTCAAACCCTGTAGATATCAATGCAGGATTTTAGTGCTTTTGTAGGCAACTTTGAGGCCTTCAAATTCTATCCTCCACTTAGTTTATGACTCCAATATTTGGCATATATATTATATATTATAGAGGATATAAGGTATATCTATTTATATTATTTAAAACTCTTTTAAGCTATGCTATACGATGTTCACAACATACGCCTGGACCTTTGTTCTCACCTTTTTGTGAAAGTTTCCCTGAACTTAGTCCCTACTTCTTGCAAGATAGTTTGCCTTTCAAATTTTCAATTAGGAACCTAAAGCAGGTATAAAATGGTGAAATAATATACTATAAACCAAAATAGTTTTTTTCCATGTCTCTGATTCCCCATACAAGGATATCCAAAACTTTGTGGTACCACTTATAGGTTGTCATTCTTACACACAGGTAATAAGCATGAAATTTTAGGTAGTATGTAAGATGGATAAGTTTATGATCACTTCCATGATTTCACCAAATGTATCAATTTATTATTTTAAATATTAAAATATTCAAACACCTATCCAAATTTCCACCTCTCAGAATGCCATCATCAATGAAGGCTTCTATAGGTACATATGTGTTATATGCAGGTAATGAACATGGAATGGAGTAGGATATGTTGATGGATGGCCTCATAACAACTCAAAATCATTGTTAATCCTTCAAATTCATGATTTTAATTTATGTTAAATCTTTAAAATTCATGATTTTAATTTAGGATACTCTTAAGATAAGCTCTATACATTATTCAAAGATGAAAACCTCTTGAAAACATTTGGAACATAACAGGCAGGGGTGTCTAATGACCGGGTGGTATGGTGAATGAACTTGTAACCAAAATTTCACTTCCATAAACATCCAAATGAAAAATACAGAACTCTTAATGACTTAAACAAGCTAATACACCTTTATTACAATTTCATGAACAAGCTTGGCAAGTCTTATACATGTAACTGCAAGTGAAAATGAGCAAAGAGTTAACTGTGAGGAATGACAAGACTACAAGTTGCCCAAATCATGATATGGTGAAACCAAACTTGGAAGGATGTGATCACATTAATTTTATACCAATGGAAAACTATATTCTATTCACATGAGACCCCTATATAATACCAACATTCTAGAACAAGGAAGAACTTGACTAAAGTTTCACAATGGTGACACCTTCTTGTAGCATGAGATAAATTGTCCATCAAAACTACATAAAACATGAAACTAAACATGTAAAGCATATAATAATAGAACCAAAATCCTTTTTAGTCAACATCACTAATTTATTTATACAAAATTGTCTAAAATGGAGAAAAACCTATAGGGTGTAGGAAATAGTGAGCAAAAAAACATAATCAACTTGTTAGAGATGGTTCATAAAGAATGGTTAAAAAGTGATTTAATTATAGTTATATAAGTGGATATCTCTAAGTTTAATACTAACTCCTAGAAGTGTTTGACCTGAAACCTCTTCTACTGACCATACTAAACATAAACCTGCTAGTCACTTTTGTTTGTCTAGAAAGGCAAAGAAGGACAATAATGGTTTTAGCATTAAAATGAAAATTATAGAGCATGTCAAGCATGTAAATTAAACTAAGGAGTTTTAAGATACATTCCATGTCCTTCTCCCACATGTCACCCTCCTTTATGGGCTGTACAAGTGCCAAACTCCCCTTTTTTAATTGATTACTTGATATTCAGTTAGATAACCTATAAAATTCTAATTTAATTCAAATTATTGATATGGAATCTGATATAATTAATGTTTTAAAGGAAAATATGACACATAAACACCTTGGTAACTATGCCACTTGCATTTATGACCCCTAAAAGCCCACAAAATTACCTAAAATGACAAATAAAGTTAATAGACCACGATAGGGTAAATAGCATAAAATGGACTATAAAATTCCCTATTATAAATTATTAGACCCATTTACATATAAAAAACCAATATTTTAACCTATAAGGGTCCAAATTTGACCTTGAAATCAAATTTGGTCAACAAATTGGTGACTCATATGGGTAGTATGCTACTATACTATAGATCATTAGCCTTATCCTATCCATGGGATAGGGAGTCAATGAACTCTTGAAGACAACTAGAAATTAATTTTCTAAAACACACACAAAATAAAAATAACACACCAAACAAATCAAGACACCAACAAGACTCACACATGTGCATAAATACTTAGGGAAAATAAGAAAAATAATAGCTATGTACAAGGAGAGAGGAGAAACTTAGTATCAATGTTTAAGATATATCCCATTTACTATGGTATGAAGCTCCTCCCCATCTAAATTTTAGAGTTAGAAAGTATTGTGTTGCTTGAGTTGAGTGATGACATAAGGGTCACTCCATAAAACATCAAACTTTATGTGTTTTCTAGGCTTAGCCCTATCTTCATCCCACTTTAGAACAATTTCCCCTCTTGGAAGATTATTATCTTTGTTTTATCTTGGTGAGATCTAATAGTTAACATAGATTGATCCTTTATTTTTTAAAGCTTCATCAATTCACATAACTTGATCTCCATACTTTCATTTTCCATCAACTCCAGTTGGTAAGTGAGATCTAAGGCTGGTATCTCAAGTGAAATAGGCAGTCTAGTTTCTCTCTCATAAACAAGTGTATATGGTGAGTTTATAATGGCTCTTTTGGGGGTGATTCTATCATCCCAACAAGCTGTATTCAACTTGGAATGCCAAGTTTTTTGGTTTTCTTCCATTGTCTTCTTGATAATCCAAATTAGATTCTTATTAGTGGACTTAGATAGTCCATTGCCTTATGGATAAGAGTTGGAGGAAGTACTAATGTAAATACCATGTTTCAAAGCCCACTCACTTGTCTTCATTCCAAGGAAAGACAATGCATTATTTTAAATTATTATTTAAAGAGCCCTAAATCTTGTCACTATGCCTTCATAGAAGTCTAAAACTAAACTTTCATTTTCTTCCTTGAGAGATACAAGCTCCACCCATCTTATAAAGTAAGCTATGGTAGTCAACACCCACTTGTGACCAACACTAGAAGGTGGATGGATTAAGCCTATGAAATATAGACACCATTATATATAAGGTTGGTTTACTTGTATTGGATGAAGAGGTAAGGATGCAACATTTTATTTTCCATCAAAGAGGGCACATTTCAAACATTTCCTTACCCAAGCATGAGTATCCTTAAATAAACTAGGCCAAAAATATCTAGCTCTCAAATCTTAGTAGCTGTGGTTCTTGGGGCAATGTGACCACCAACTAGTCCATCATGAAAATCAAATAATATCTTATCAACCTAATCTGATTCAACACATCTCAATATCGTATCTAAAAAATCTTTCCTAAATAACACTCCATCAATAAGTCCATAAGAATAGATTGTAATCTAAATTACCTTGTTTTGGCTCTATTTAGACCTTATGGACACTCACCGATTTGAAGAAAATGGATCATATTTTTGTGTCCAAATCCTCATTGATGAAGATACAACTATCATAGGATCATCATGAAGTGCTAAAACAAATTCTTTTTGTTCTTTCAAATCTGAATCAAGGTGCTCACATAATTCCTTTCCTTTCACTAGCTTGGTTGTCTTGATTTCTACATCATACTCTATTACTTTTTGTGATCCAACCAACCCTTTTGTTATTCAAATATCTACTCAAAAGGAAGTCTTTGATAGTAGGTTGAGATACCAATATATTACTATTTTTTTTAGATAACATATGCCTAAAATTATTTAGACTTATAACAATTGAAAGTACTTGCTTCTCTACATAGGTGTATCTTACCTCATATCCTTCCAATCCTTGACTAAAGAAGGCAATAGGATGCTCCAAGTTTTATTCATTTGATTGAGTGGGAATGGAAGATATTACTTCTTCATTTCCAAAGGTATACAAGTTTAATTCTTTTGAGAAATCAAGACTTGTAAGAGTTGGAGCTTGAGCAATAGCTTGCTTGATCTCTTCAAAACTCTCCTTGTCCTTGTCCAAGTAAACACTTCATATTTACTTAGCATAGAGGTTATAGGTTTGACTAAACTATCAAAATCAGGAATAAACCTCCTTATGAAATTTAATTTTCCAAAAAATCTTTGCAAACCTTTCTTATGTTTGGATAAAGTCAATGCCACGATTGCACTCACCCTTTCAGGATCTATGGATAGGCCTTTCTTTGAGACAATATATCCCAAATTTTTTCCTTCATAGACAAAAAACACATACTTCTTTGGGTTAATAGAGATTAAAAACTCTCTACATCTCTCAAACATATTCCTAAGGTGACTCAAATGGTCCTTTGCATCCTTAGAGAAAATTGTGATATCATCAAGATACACCAACACTATATAATTTATTAGACCTTGAAAATCCATATCCATTAAACATTAAAATGTTTCTCCAGCATTAGAAAAACTAAAATTAATTTTAATATAAGCATATGTTCTCCATTTTTTAGTAGAGCATATCTTGTATTGGTCACCTTCCTTTACCAAAATCTGATTATACCCTGAGTATCCATCAAGGAATAAAAACCTTTCACTACCTGACACAACTTGGAAAATCTACTCCATGGAAGGAAGAGGGTAATGGTCCTTCAAGGAAACTTTATTCAAGTCTATAAAGTCAACACATAACCTGATTTCATGATTCTTCTTCCTTATCAGGACTAAGTTTTCCAGCCAAGACGAATGCTTAATAGGAAAAATGATCTTAGACTCAATCAATTTTGTAAGTTCCTTTCTCATGAGAGGCTCAATCTTAGGATTAATTGGCCTTTTCATTTGATTTATAGGCTTAGAATTATCATCTATATCTATGGTATTTTGAGTGAATTTTGGATCAAAGCCTTTTAAATCACTATATTCACATGCAAGGACATCAAAAAATTCCTTGCATAATTCAATGAAATCATGTCTTTCTTCTCTAGTACGTACCTTCCCAAGAGCAAGCAAATTATCTCTGAAGATTTGTAATACCTCATAGTTTTATTTCTTAGTATACATGCTTACCTTTTCCTTATTCAACTGATCATCATCTTTGAAGATACTCTCAAGTGTGACTGATCCTTTAGTGAGCTTGTTTGTCTTCAATTGTACAATCTGCCCTCTATATTATTGTATTTTGGACTAATTCTCTGAGAAAAACATAGCCTATTGTAGAAAAAGAGATATTTATTGGTAAATATCAAACACTTAACAATTCATGACATTATCAAGTATAGATGGCCTTACAATTAGTTTGAGATGGGGTTGGTTCTTGTCCTCTCTTATCCCCTTTGGAACATCAAACTGAGCTCCAATTGCTGCCAAGCTATCATCATGTTTTTTATCCTCTCTTGGTATAAATTGAATGTTGGAGGCTTAAAAATCATCCAAAATATCACACACTCTATGATTATAGGACTTAAGAAAGGATTTATTAGTCATATTTTGTCCTCTTACTTGATTCACAACCAAGTTTCTATCACCAAAAAATTATAACTCATTTACACATCTCTTCCTAGCCCATTTAAGGCCATGAATGAGGGACTCATATTCTACCACATTATATGTAAAACTAAATTTAAATATGAAAGTAGAGTAATACCTTTCCTTGGATGGAGAAACTAATATTTCTCCACACCTAATCCAACCTTGCTTCTTGATCCATCAAAAAAATGTTTCCATAATCCATGCATAGTCTCATTTGGCTTCATCAAATTTGGCATGAAATAGTCCTCCTCCTGAAGTTAATAAAATATAATAATAAATTCCTCTTATAAATTGAAAGGATCATGTTCATAGTGCTCAACTCCCCATTCATCTAGATATATATCAGCAAGTCCTTCACGAGAAGAAGTTGGAGATTTATCTATGTGAAGCTCTTCCTCATCAAGAATAACATAATTGACATTTACAAATTTAGTCATGTAAGGCTCTAAATGATTGTGATGAATAGTTTTTGATTAAATCTTCACCTTGGTACCATATTTTGTTGTAAAAACCATATATGACTAATTGGTTGCCAAGTATCCACCTATCTTTGCTGTAAACTTTCTTGACAAATAAAGAGCAAAGTATGGAGGTAAATATACAACCACCACATCATGAGGGATGGAAAATGTAGGATAATCATGTAAAATCAAATTTAAATCCTTGACTACTCCCAAGGTATTTATAGGTGACCTATCCAATTATAGAACTCTTTTAGCCATTGGTTCATATTTGAGGCCTAGCTTATCCACTATTGACTTGGGCATAACTAAAGTTTTAGACCCACTATCTATGATAAAAATGTGAAATAATAAATTAAAAATGATTATGGATAGATAAAAATGAGTATTCTTATTATTTTTCTTCACTTTTCCATCAATGGGTTGAGTTCCATTCACTAAAACAACATTTTTAGTCCTAGATGATCCAACTTGTTTACCTAGTCCAAACAATTATTTTTAGAGCATATCTTTTTGTCTTGGTATTTTCAATGAATCAAATAATTAAATATTCATGTGTAAATTATTCATTTGATCCACAACACTGATATAAGGATTTTTCATCTTGAATGCTCTTTGGAAGCATTAGTACCTTATGGTGTAGCATGTGAAGATGGATGTGTAGGAGCTGGTTTTGAACTTTGAAATTTCTGATTCTCCTACACCTTAGGAGTTGAGTTACACCCACCTACTATTATAAGTGATGTAGGAGTAAAAATAGGTCCTTGAGTTTCCCCTTGTGTCTCTTTAACAACCCTCTTCTTAGATCTAGTGTTAGAGGACACACTAGCATTCACATTGTTTGAACTTCCCAAATGATTCATGGCACAAAATTCCCCCTCTAAGTGATTCATAAGAGTAGAATGAGATTTTACTTTTCCATTTTCCATCCCATTTTACATTGGCACTGCAAAATTGGAAACCTGAGGTGCTTGACTACCTTGCATTGTCATGTTTTGATTAGACATTTCATTGCCATATGTAACTTGGCCTTGATATTGGTCATATGAAGGATAACATGGTTGTTATTTAACAAAGTTATTTTGAGTGGGAACAAGAGCTTTATAAGATGATGGGGAATTGGGATTAAAATTTTGGTAAGGTATAGATTGAGTTATTTGACCTCTTCCTTGAGCATTACCTTCAAAAGGAGGCCTACTTGTCCAAACTGATTATAAGACTGATAGGTCCCATATTTTGAGATTATTACCTTATAATATCAACCAATTAATTATTAACACTTTGAAGTGAACTCTTGACTTCATGAACTCATTAGTGGGGCAATGGTAGACTTTTCTAGACTATTAGGCAAATAAGCTAAGGTAGGTAATACAACTTGATTAGGATTATATAAATCAGGGAACAATGGCATTGGTGGTCTAGGAGAAATCTTCCCTACTTGAACAAGATACTTTTAAGAATTGATTGTTATCTCATAATCAATAGATAGTGTATTCCCACCCATGGATTGGATCATCATGTCTATATCACTATTCAATACTTTTAGGTAATACAAGAAGTCATAATTTGGAGTAGGTCTCACAAGGGCTAGGATCCTATCCCATATATTTTGAAATCTAGAGTTAAAATCTTGCATAAAATCTTGAGGATCCATCCTTATAGTAGTTAATTACTTAACTAGTGACAAATAATCACTCTTCTCTTCAAACCTCTTAGACAATAGATTTCCTAGTTAATCCCATGAAGCAATATAATTTTTTGGTAGAGTTCCATACCAATCTAAAGCTTTTCATTTGAAAGACAATGCTAATATCCTAATGGCTACATTCTCTTGAGTGATATTATGGATGTTGCATAAGTTCATCATGTTTCTAATATGTTCAAAGGGAGTTATAGGACCTTTTGAACTAAAATAAGGAACACTTTTAAGGGTTGCTCCAGGAATTTGGTCATATTAGGCAAGATTAAAAGGAGATGATTTGGTAAAGGATACAAAAGGAAGGTTTCTAGCCATATTTGAATGTAGACAATGTGTGTTAGGGGTTGAACTAAGTAGAAACATGGAATTTTTAAACACCAACTCCATTGAATAAGGATGAGTATTCACAAATATGAATATTTTGACAAAATACAAAGTTAATTACACAAACTCAAAAGGTATACCTTTAAAATCAGACCTAGTGGTCACCTTTGGCATGGAAATTAAGTATTGGTCAGCAACCAAAGTGTTTAAAACTTAGTGGAGTCACTAGGTATTGAATGTAGATGTTCTTGTGACTATAAATATGCCAAGACCAACACTAATCTTGGACAATCTTCTAGGACTTTGAGTCCCATCAGGCATGCCAAAATTTTTTGTCACTTGGATTTGTACCCCTTGAGGAGTTGTATTAGCTCTCCTCATCCAAGTGGCACAATGGAAACACCTCACTTGCTATGGGTAATCAATTTGGTGAGACGAATCTCTAGAAGGGCTAGTTTCCTTGATAGATTATTTGAAATACTCTTTTAATTATCAAATCTACATGAAAAGGGTTAAGAATACAAACTTAGAAATCAAAAAGGTGATGAACCAATATTTAATTTCCTCCTATTGACTAAAATTATACTACTTAGAGAAAATAAAAGCTTCTTTCACACAAAACTCATAACTCAAGGTAGATTATTACATTAATGTTTCATATGCTAGGTTCAAGAGATTAATTAATGTTTAGGGGGGATGATGAATAAGTATTTAGATAATAAAATCATAGAACACTTATAAATGTGATCTAAGAATTTGACTCAAGAGAGGATGGTTAGTATGGTGTTAGTTCTGAAATGAAAATAAGATGAAATAAACACACTAGTAGCATAACATCTCTAAGCCTATATAATAGGGAGAGCTTAGTCAACAATCATGAATGAAACACACAACAAAAATGCAAAATAAAACTCTTTTAACTTCCTTGGATGCTCCAAAATGCTTGTTGTGGTGGCTTGCTTGGCTTGTGCTCACGAAGTCCTTGGCAATGGAAGCTTGACAAACTCCATCTCTCCTTGGCACCTTTGGCTTGTGGCTTGGCTTGGAATTAATTTGGAATTATAAAAATAGTTTCTTAAAGCTTTTGTAAATAATATTTAATTATAACTTTTCACTAATTAAGCTTAGAAATGATGTTGTGAGGCCTCTTATTTATAGATTTTTGGATTTGATCAGAATCAACCTCAACCGTCCATCTCAAGTTTGAGATGTATGATTGAGGATTAATTCAATTTTTGGAATTAAATTTGTAATTATCCTCATCATATCATTATAAGGGGAAATTTAAGAGGTATGGAAGGCATCATGGAAGGCATTGATGAGGCATGGGAGTCATGAATCTTGATGTTTGTGGCATTTATGGACTAGGGATGTCTTCCCAAGAAATGAGGTCACTTGATAATGTAGATATTAATTATTCATTTATAAAAAAAGTTTTCAAAAAATTTCCATGGAAGTATAAATTAGGCCTTGATTTGGGTTAATTAGCTCTGAAGCATGATTAAACACTTTATGCACAAATTACTTAGATTGATTAGAATGCCTTGTTATTGGTCCTAAATTTGATTGGATTTGAATTGGAAGTCCACGTCAAATGCATTGGATGCATATTCCCATTTAGAATGTTTGTAATAACAAATAACAAAGGTATGAGTCTTTTGAAAAATATTTGATAGGAAAGAGCAGTCTAGAGCACGTAGGTGCACAATTGGCATTTTGACTCGAAATGAACAAATCAAAGTTAGCTAGCCCATAAATTGTATTGCCCTAATTTAGAGATACCCTATCCAAAATTGGCACTTGAATATGTTAGTTTCACATCATTTTGCATGTTTTAGTGTTTTTAAGCCAAATTGTGTATTTAAGATGGAAACTAGCTAAAAGCTTGATTAGAGGTTATCGGTGGCTAGTTTTAGGTGTCTATAATTTGCCCCTATTTGGGAAGGCATTTCAATATGTAAGCATAATAACATATTCTCAAAGACTAAAAAGTTCCTATATACCTACAATTACAATGATGATAAACTAATTGTATGATGCCCCCTCTAGGGAATAATTGACACAAGTAGGTTGATAAACGGGCCCTGAAAAAGAAAGAAGCAAAATGAGGGGACCAAAGAAAGGAAAGATGATGGGGTGAAAACATAATGATACTAAAAAATTATTCAAAATCATTAAGAATACAAGTGGAATGGTGGGCAATGGTTTTCCCAAAGGTGGTTATAAACATTGTACCCCGATAGTGGCAACATGGTATGATAAAACAATGATTTGTCCAAAGGTAGTTATAATCATTGAGAAGATGGAGCTACCCCAGTTAGGATAGATAAACAAGATAATAACATGCCCTTATATAGGTATACAAAGTAAAGTGGTGACAACACAATGATTTACCCAAAGGTGGTTATAATCATTGAGAAATGTAGGTGGGATGGTGTGCAATGATTTGCCCATAAGCAGTTATAAACATTGGACCTCGATTATGGAAAACATGATAAACTTGGATAAAGATGATGATAAACTAACACAAAGGGTAATGATGAATTGGAACAACCTACTAATAGGGAGATGCTCTTCTAAACTAGTAAATGTTGAAATTCTTTCATGGTTAATTACTCTATTTGGGATATGATTGGGAGTGAATCGTGATGCTAGTACTGAAGAGATGCCATCATTGCTAAATAGACTTTTTGAAGATAAGGTTTTTTGTAGCATGTGATGGTAGGATTTGTGATAGAAAACCATAAATAATTGGCCAAAATATGCATGAGGACTGACTCTCATAATCCAATAGTTAATAAAAAACAATGCACCAATCATAAAGACATGATGACAATGTAAACATATGAATATAGATGGACTCAAATGTAAGTGTGGGCAAGGAATCACCTAATGAACACATATAAATTGAATCAAGGCAATAGTGCTAAAAGCAAACAAATAGGTAGAAAAATAAACAACATAAGTAGAAATAAATAAACAAACAATGAAATAAAAATCCTATGAACATTGCCCCTAAAAAATAGGTGACAACTTAACAAATGAACTAAATGGGGGAATATAAGAAAAGGAAGTGGGTGGCTGAGCTATCTCCATATGCACTAGGCAAGTGGATGCTTCCTCTTTAGTTCCATTGATGTAATATCTAATATAAAACTTCAAGCTAAATGTAGTTCTCCCAAGGAATGGGAAGAATGTGATAACTGATGAAAACAAACAGAATGGATGGGATAGAAGAATAGGAATGGTCTTGAAAAATGGCAAGTGTGTGAGAGAAAAGGCCAAAAAGGATGGGAAAACTAAAGGAAAAGTGATTTTCTTATAACTTAGTAAAGGGTTCCCAGAATCCTTAAGGCAAATAAGTGGTCAATGTTTTTGTTCTTTTCTAATGATTTTTAAAGTGTTTTTAATAGTTTTTTGGAGTGTCACAACTCAATTGACAATGATGAGACACTTAATGGTTCAATATCACAAAATGGTGAGAGCATTCATAGTTAGGTTTTTCATAAAATGATAAGAGTGTGGCTTAGGTTGCTCATAAAATGACGAGAGTGTGGCTTAGGTTTCTCACAAAGTGGTGAGATTATGGGTAAAAGGGGTGACTGAGCTGACCTCAACAAGTATTGAGTGCTACCTACATATTTCTAGAGTAGGACCTCAAGTCACTGTAGTTCTGCACTTACAGTGGAGGAATTCAACTAGTGTATCAACCAATTCAAACATTACATGCACAGTTGGTAAAAAGACATAGTATGGCATAAGAAGTGGAAAATTAGTATGTGAAGGTTTAGTATTTCCCATTGTTTGCCTATAGGTTGTTATAACTAGGACACAACAACATAGATTAATGGTACTAATTTTCCTAAAATTAGTTATAATTAGCAACATGATCAGTGGTAAGAAAGGACTAACAAATAAAGGATGCAACTGCTAAAACTTCTATCACACTATCCCAAGATACGCTCCTTATCTAAAATACTTGAACACACTAATGAATTGATCAGATATCTTGATGCTTGAATTGTATAATGAATGACAAAAATTGAGGTCAAATGGGATAGGTTTTAGAACATGTTGGGTTGATAGGTGAAAAGCAAAAAATGGCAAAGAGGATGGATAAGAATGGTATGTGTTCAGAGAAGAATAGTGAAAAAAAGGCATAAATAAAATGGTCCTTATAGATAATACACCTTAGCATTCAAGCATAGTACCACTTAAGATGAATAATATTCATTGGCTCTAGAAGTTTATCACTGTCTAGTGTGGCAAGCTTATATGCTCCTGATCCATAATTTGTAGTGATGACAAAAGGCCCTATCTAGTTTGGTTTAAATTTCCCTTTATGTTTCTTCTCAGATATGGTATTTTTTTTGTTTTATTTAAGAACAAGATCACCAAGTTCAAATGTTCTATACTTCACATGCCAATTTTAGTGGCCTTTGAGTTGATTCTGATATGCTTGAAGATTATTGAGCATGGTTTTGCATTTTTCATCAAGTAGATCTAGCTCTTGCAGGTGAACTACTTGATAGTCATGATCATCCAGGACATGCTTGAAAGAGATGCATAGTTAAGGTAATTTGACCTCAATGGCAAGGATGGATTTAGTACCATAAACAAGTGAGTATGGAGTGGCTTTAGTGGGAGTATGATGATTGGTATAATATTCCCAAAGGGCAGGGAATATTTGGAGGTGCCAATCATGACCAGTATCATTGACAATCTTTTTGAGAATGTTGACAATGGTTTTATTGGATGCCTCTACCTAGCCATTATCTTGAGGGTAATATACTATAAAAAATTATTGTGTGATGTTTTATTTAGTACATAACTAGTCTACATCTTTGTTCTTGAATGATCCTCAATTATTAGATATAATGTTAAAGGGAATACCATAGTGGTAGATGAGGTGGTTGAAGATGAATTTGGAAATTTGCTTTCCAGTCACCTAAGTGAGGGGTATATCTTCAACCCACTTAGTGAAATATTTGGTGGTGGTAAGGCTATGTTTATGGCCATCAGATGAAGTGGGGTTAATCTTCCCAATGAGGTTAAGTACCCATGTAGAAAATGGCCATGGTGTCAACATCAGTTTTAGAGTTTTTGCTGGGGCATGAATCAAATTAGCACATCATTGATATTTATGACATTTCTTTACAAATGCAGTGGCATTTGCATCTATTATGGGCCAATAATAACTAGTATGCAAGAGTTTTTTGGATAGGACTTCCCCACTAGAATGGGCTCCACATACTCCTTCATGAACTGCTCTTAATGCTAATGTAGACTCTGTCAAAGTTAAATAATGAAGTAGAGTTTCATCAAAACTATGATAGTAAAGAGTGGATCTAAGTAAAGTATATCATGTGGAATGATAAATGATGTCTTTAGTTTGTTTTCAAGATAGGATAGGTGGTAGAACTTGGTCATGAAGGTAGTTTTAAAGGTTTAAGTACCAAATAGAATTAAGACCAACAATATCACAAATCATAGCAATGATTGAAGATTCATGAGCTGGCGCTAACAAATTCTTGATGAGGAAATAATAATCTTTAGCTTTATCTATTTGTTTAACTAGGGATCCAATAATAGCCATGACATTTATAGTTCTATCACTAGCCCTTGGTATATGCTCAAATTAAATGTTGGCAGTTTAATTTTTAAGAGTGTCAACCATGGTTTTATATAAAACTAGCTTGTCATCTTTGGTCTGAAAATGATCTGTTACCTGATTAATGATTAACTGAGAATCACCATAAACTTGAAGATGAGCTATATTCCAATGCACTGCTTGTCAAAGTCTTGAAACAAGTGCTTCATACTTAGCCATGTTATTTTTATAAGTAAAGTTAATTCTAAATGATTTAGGGATTAGATCCCCCTATGGTGTAATAAATAATAGGCTTACCCCCGATCCATGTGCAGTGAATGAATGATCAAAATACAACTTCCAGGGATGCTCCTCAAGGGTGTGTCCATGATGGTTATGATGTATTCATTAGGAAATGTAAACTTGAGTGGTTGTGTGTCCATGAGAGGTGCTTCAACAAGTTGTTCTACAATAACTTGTCCCTTGATTGCTTTTTAATTGACATACTCTATGTCAAACTCACTAAGAAGCATGATTCATTTAGCCATTCTACCTTTCAAAACTATTTTAAATAGTAGATATTTGAGTGGATCTACCTTTGAAATGACCATGGTTTTATTATTCAACATGTAATGACACAATTTTTGAGTTGTGAAAACCATGGCTATACAAAAATTTTCAATAGGTGCATAGTAATGTTCATATGTAACCAAGGTAAAACTTATGTAGTAAACAACATGCTCCTTTCCATTGCCATCATGTTGAGCCAAGAGTGCCCCCAGGGCATGATCAGTAGCTGATAGATATAACAAGAATGGCTTTCCTGGCATAGGAGGTAATAAAATAGGTGGGTTGACAAGATAATGTTTGAGCTATTGAAAATTTGTTTGGAAATGATCATCCTAGTGAAATGCAACTATATTATTCAAAAGGTGCATAAATATCTGGCACTTGTCTACTCACTGAGAGATGAAGTGTTGGATGGACTGGATCTTAACCTACAAACTATAGAGTTGCTTCAAATTAGTTAGTGGTGACATCTTGGCTATAGCATATACTTTAGCTGGATCAACTTCAATACCTCTATAAGACATGATAAAGCCAAATAATTTGCTTGAAGTTACACCAAACACACATTTCTTTGAATTGAGTTTGACTTTATACTCTCGTAGTCTTTCAAATATCTTACGTAATACTACTAGATGGTCAACTCTGGTCTTAGATTTTCTTAATATGTCATCGACATAGTATTCAACAATATCATGCATCATATCATGAAATATGATAGTCATGGTTGTTTGATATGTAGCTCCCACATTCTTAAGTCCAAATGGCCTCACTTGATAGAAAAATATTCTCTATGAGTGATGAACACTATTTTATGTTGATCTTTTAACACTATTCTAATTTGATTACATCCTAAAAATCCATCCATGAGTAAAAGCATTTCATAACCTGCCATGGAGTCGACAATCATGTCAATATTTTGCAATGAAAAATAATCTTTAGGACAAGCTTTGTTGATATCTCAAAAATAAATACAAATTCTAATTCCTTCAAGCTTTTTGCTAATAGGTATAACATTAGAGATCCATTCTAAGTAGTCAATGGATTGGATATATCTTGATTCTAAGAGTTTTTCCAACTCTTTATTTACTATTATAGTAATGTGAGGATGCATTTTACAGGGCTTTTGTTTTACTGGTTTGGCATCAGGATTAACCACAAGGTAGCATAGAGCCAAGGTGGGGTCTAATTCTGGCATGTCAAAATAGGCCCATGCAAATATATCCAAAAAATCTTTCAACAGAGATGCAAATATGTCATGTTCCTCCTGAATGAGATACACACCTAATTTTATCCATTTTAGGTCTGATGTAGTCCTGCTATTTACCTCCATTGTATCTTTGACTAGAAGGGTTGAATTGTCCACTAGGATAGTAGGTAGTGACTTGAACTATTGGACTATGTCAGGGTCCTTTATTAGGACTTGCTCTTTAAATTCTCCTAGACATGAGGAATTTGAGTCTCCTAATGGGATATTTGGACATGTAACAAAAATGGTTAGAAATTCTTGGAGAATTTGATCAAATACTTGTTGCTCAAAATTGAACTTAAACCCACAGGCAAGTTTATCATTGATGGTATCCTAGTTTATTTTTAGTTAAGGGTGTTCACTCACTCTCCAAAATAGGATATAGGATCTAATGTGATTGAGAATCCTAATTTGTGATATCCTAATGAAACATTATCTCTAAGGCCTAAGAAATCATAAAATGCATCATCATTCTAGAACTCATCAATTGACAGACTAGATTCTTATTGGTCCCAATCTATTAGTTGGGGATAATATAATGGTAATGGATTATGATGAATGGATTGGGTAAGGGTAAAAATGGCATTATTATCAAACATGTTGGTTTAAACTAGGCTATAAAAGGTAAGGCTATGATTGGACTCTGCTTTACTATCGACATCATCATCACTATTCATTAGTGATGGAGTTTGAATAAGATATGTGGGGTCACCCCTAGGCAGTTTAAATCCAAGTCCATAATGTATTTCATACTTAGTCATAGAAATTGGCTCAATGGTTTCTTGCTAATTTAGTTTGAGGCCTCTTCCTTCATAATTTTGATGTTCCATGATCCTATTGGGAATAGGATACTTTGTATTTTTATAGCAATCAGCTTGGTTGTCACTGTATAACCATGATTCATTCTCTTCAAGAGGTTTAGGTCTTAGGCTAGATGCTGGTACAAATGTGATATGTCCCTTGTCTTTGTTCTTCAATTGCCAATGCATATGTGGGATGGCCTTAGGTCACCCAAAGGTTTTCAAATTTTGAGGAAGATTGGTGATATGAAATGTATCATGGGTCACATATTCTCCCAGTCCATTATCTGAAATGGTGAAATGATTGGGAGCTTCAAGAGCCAGCATGTGGGAAAGGGAATCTAAGGTATTAGGATCTATGCAATTATCTAGTGAGGTATAAATAAGTATAACCTTTCCTTTATCCTACTTGGAACTTAGATTCATGCCACTGATAATTATAAATTTGAAACTTAGCCTCAAGATGCTTGTAGTGTTCATATAGGTGTAAATCTCTTGGAATATTCACCTCCATCCTTGAATGGGAAAACTTGATACATTAGTGCAATTTTGATGGGACTGCATGAGTCTCATGTAACTAAGGCCTACCTAAAAGCATGTTATACGATAACTCAAGATCTAACACATGGTAAAGTGTATCATGGGTCAAAGGCCCAATGATAACTAGAAAACTAATGGTGCCTTGTGATTCTCTTTCCTAATTATCATAAGCTGTGATAGTTTGGTTGGAGATCTATCATCATGTACCCAAGAAGCTTGATGAGCTTGAGAGACACTATGTTGAGGCTAGATCCATTGTCTATAAGGAAACATTTTAATTTATGCCATCTGATACAAAATTATATGTATAATGGGTAATTTTGGAGTGGGCCAAGGGAAGACATATCGCTTTGGTTGAATGTGACTTATTGGGCTCGAACTAGGTGTCTAACCAAAGCTTGAAAGTTATTAGGGGATATGTCACTAGCAATAGTAGATTGGGTCAAAAACTCATTCAAGATGTTTTTATGGATTATTTACATCCAAAAAAAATCTAAAATATAAATTTGTGTTGGTGTCTTCTATAATTGTTCCATAATATCAAACTTTTTATCTTGGTCAGTAGTGAATGGTTTATTCTGAGGCTGAATGGTTAGTCAGATGATAGGTAATGTGGAAGATGGTTGTGGGCCTGGGATAGTAATCTTTGATCTCTAATTTATGATTTCATAATAAAGATTAAATATTGGTCCATTATTGCTAACCAATATTGGGAATGGTGTGGGACTACATAATACAAGTCTCAGTTATTGTTGCACTTGCATGTGGTCATGTGGTAAGAATGAGTTTTCGCTATAAGATCCAAAAGTGGAAGTCCTAGTTTTCTAGTTTTCCTATATGCACTCCTATGTCAAAAAAGGATTATCCATGTGATTTGGCTCAATATTGTTGCTTAGAAATGGTCTAGGCTAATTAGTACTTGGTTTAGGATTAATGGAAATGGTATTAATGCTACCCCCTACAATATGACCTACAACCCTATTGTAGTCATGTGCAACTACATGGTAGGTTTGTTGGTTATTACCATTTTGACCTTGGTTTTGTCCATTATTTTATTATTGTGGATTCTTCTACTAATTTTATTAGTTCTACTATTCAGCCTTTAATTCTAATACTACTAATTTTATTTTGGCACTAGCCATTATTATTATTGATTATTCTACTATTGTTGATTGTTATGTCAGGGAAAGGGGTTTTGATAAATCTCAAGAGTTTGATGGAAGTGGAAGCACCATTATCTAATTTTATCTCCCCATTCTCCAACATATTTTCAATTAAATTTTGTATTTTGACACATCTTTTTAGATTATGCTTGTTGACCTGATGATAGTCACAAAATTCATTTTCATGATACTAATCAGGGTAAGGAATGCCTTGTGAATAATGCTTTGTTATGGGATAATTAATTAGATTAGCAACAACAAGCTTGTGAAATATAGATTCAATGGGTTCTCCTAGGTCACTATAGACATGATGTGTAGGCATGGCTCTCTTAGGAAGAGGGGTTTAAAATTGTAAAGGCTATTGTATTTGTTATGTAGGTCTTGGTTATTACACTTGTGATATTAGTTGGAGAGATTTCTAGGTAGGAGTAAGCTATAGATGTGGTGAAAATGAGGTTTTCATAGTTTTCACATGATTGGATTTGGTTACTCCATTTCCCACAATATTCCTATTTCAATTGAATTACTTCAGTCTTTCTTAATTATTAGCCTATGCCAATTGTGATGCTTGCATTTGATTGGCATGTTGGTCATTTTAATGATTGGTATCTTGATTTTTATTAGTATAATTAAGCTCAATGACCCCTTTATTGATGAGCGCTCGCTCGATAAACAAAACTTTATCAACGATTTCCTTGAATGTATGTGCACATTGTAGTTCTAGATGATAGGCTATCTCACTATGTAAATTTTTAGTAAACACAGTGGCTAATTATTTATTTGGTAAACTATGGGTGAAATTTCTTGAAAGGACTCTCCATCACTATAAATAACTTTCAAAACTCTCTCTGACTTTCTGCTTTCCTTGTGTTAGGTCTACTAATAAAATATCATGCTCAAGATTATAAGAAAACTGATGTACAAACTTATCAAAAAGATCATTAAATTTTGTTACTGAATTATTGGGTAAATTTAAAAACCACTCCAAGGCTTGTCCAACTAGGTTCCTTAGAAACAATAGTAAAAGGTATATGTAACTATATGCCACTAGTTGACATGTGACAAAGAATTCAATCAAATGAGATTTAGGGTCACCTTTCCCTTTATACTTATCAAATTTTAGTGATTCGTATCCTAGAGGAAATGGTATCTATAAATACTCCATATTGAATAGATAGGAACATATGGAATCTAATTTAAACTTCTTAGTCTACTTCCCTACCTGAATGGCAGCAATTGCATCCTTCATCTATTGCAATTCTTGGGATTGGAAACTGGAAGGGATATTAGTTTAAGGGAGAGTGTTGGTTTGGATAGATGGTTGGGAGGTCACAAGTGGAACACTTTAACCAGGGTATGATGGAGACACATGTTGGGGTAGATTCGCTTGGTTGGGGAATGGACCAAAAATACACATACATGGATTGGGATGTACCTTAAATTGCATATTTGGCTATGTAATATTCTAGTTTGGGTTGGTGATAAAGGTTTGAACTAGGGGATTTTATGGTTGGGATGAATGGATATAACTATATTTTACCTATTGTGGTTTAAAAGGGACATGATATTGACTAATTGATCTTTTTTGTTGAGTAAGAACTTATGGATCAAGACCCTGTCTCTAAATTTGTGGTACATTTTGAACCAATGGTTGTCGAGTAGGTACTTGAGAAACATGGGGACCTCTTTGTTACATAAATCCTTGTGAGGAAGTGAAAGTAGGGTGTATATTTGACATCTGTCACTAATCAATTGTCATATTGTTGACTAGTCATTGTTTGGTTTTAGACTGGCATATTAATCTACAATTGAAGAGGTATGTTTGTTTTTGCCTAGTGAGGTGGAATATTTGTTACTCCTAATTAAGGTGGTAATGTATTCATCCTTCATTGTGTTAATACACTAGACACTATTTTATACTATGGAATACCACTCACCACTTGTTGAGGGGGAGTAGGATTCATCACATTGTGTCATTGAGGTGTAACATTAGCCATTGTTTGGTATTCTAATCCTATAGGTTATACACTTAAAGAAGTGGTTGGTTGAGGCTAAGGTATGAAAAATCCTATTCCTTGGTATGATGATCTGCTCATGGGATTGACTATAGGCACATGTTGTTGGCTAGTTGTTTATGCATTAGTACCACTTTGATCAAGATTGGATGTTGTTTGCACATTGTCTACTACATTTGGGTCACTATTCATTGTAGAAGTTGAAGACACTTCTTTAATAACTGGCATATCTATCAAGTTATCTATTGAAGTGGTTTATACAAATGGGTTAGAACTCAAATTTTCTTTTCCAGTTAATTCCATCAACACTCATGTTGAAGGTACTAGGTCAATGAGAGGCTTACCATGTTCATATGATTGAAATTACGTGCAAAATTTAGGTAAGTTTGGTATGCTATTTGCATTTGTTTAAAGTGATCTTCCATGATGTTTTTGCCTTGATTGGATATACTAAGGTCTTGGTATGTTGTTTAGACTAGAGCCATAGGATTTCTAGAAGAAGCCTATTGATCATAAATGATATTATGGGGCAATCTTGCTAGACTTGGTAAATTTTCATGAGGGAAGTCTATTGGAAACTTATCCCCTACCTCTATGGCCCTAAAAAAAATCTCATCTTTGTTCTCTAAAAAATGTTATTCAAACAAAAATGGATCATATGTGGAAGCCATATTGATAGAGTATGACTTTTTTATTACCAACTCGTCCCCTATTAGTATTATAGCTAAGTATTGTGCAGTTTATTCTTGGTCCTATTATATGTAAAGTAGTGTGTTAACCAAATAGTTAGCCAATGGATCTTGTCTTTGTGACCCTAACTGAGTATTATAAGAGGGATAAGAATCCATCTCATAACCAATGTTATCTACATAGGGTTCTTGCACCATTCCTTCCTACATAACTACATTACTAATTCCTGGATTGTACATGAGTCCATTATGAGTGCAGGAATACATGTTGGGATCCATAGTCAATGCTGCACAAAGAGTTCTACAAACTCCAAAAAGTATAGAATCTAAAACAAATGATGCCTTCAACTTGGTCTAGATTTTTCAAAAGGATCAAAAGGTTTATTCAAAGATTTATGAGGAAACAAGATAAAGTGAAGTATCTAACATTTCACTTCTCACACAAAGGTAAACAAGTAAATGGACCAAAAATCAGAATGCCAAACTCTAAGGTTGAAGTATTTCAAATCAATCTAATCTAGGAATTTAAAAGTTGTTAGGTCTTTTGGCTAAACACAGAGTCAAAATCTAGGCTCAAATAAGGCATGTGATAGGACTCTTGGCCAAACAACATCAAAAGCTAGACTTTGAAAATAGATGAAAGTTTTAATTTAATAGATTGAAACACTTCTAACAAACACTAGGCATTCGATTCTTAGACATGAACTTGGTCAACTAGGTATAAGGTATGAAACAAAATGCACTTTAGTAATAGTTTATTTTCTCATAAATAATTGTATAAAACTTGGTTCTTTTTGACAATCAAGCTAGACAAAGGTGAATAGTACAACTATGCTTTAGACAAAGGATCAAAAAGTACACTTGGATTGGTCTGAATATGTAGGAACAAATCTGGAATTCTATGTAAGAGGGTCTATGAAATAATGTTTGTAATGATTGGGTAGCATAATGATGATATACTACCTAAAAGGTGTGATAAAAAAGTTTGTTTCAAAGACACTCTAAGGCAAAGACATTTTTCCACAATTTTTACAGCATAACACTACCTTTTTTAACTAAAAAAATTTGTGGTGTATAGACTTAAAGTGCAAGTGTTTAGCACAAAATGGCTTAAGTCTATCAAGTGAAGAAAATGATTATGAGTCTTAAATGGCCTTCAACCCATATTGGAAATTAAACCTAAGTTCCCTCAATTTTAGTGCAAATGACAATCTCACTTAACGCATCAACCCTATAAACTTGTAAAGGTGTTATTTTAAATATAAATTATAAGTGAAGGACTTAAACAACTTTGGTAAAGGTCTAGACTCAATTGGGTAGCATAACTGTGCCAAAGTGGATGATATGAATCTCAATCTTTTGATGAACTTTGAACAAGGCAAATGGATTATCTCACACGGGCAACATAATGCCTCCTTGTTCAAAGGAAAATTTGTACTATGTGTTTGGTTTGGATTGTTTGTTTACACCACATTTTGACTCCAAACAAGACTTCAATCTAGGACAAGGCCAACTAACTAATCACCCTTAGATCCTAAATTGACAAGGTTGTTTGGTACTATTGGAATCCATCAATATATGCCATTTGAGAGGATTTTAAGTGTTCATCCAAAAGTAAATGTGCATTATATAGTAGGGTTTTTACACCCCCATTCTCTTAAATTATAGTACTACAATATGGACCTTGAGGTGCACTTTAGACCAACAATACTTTCATGGAAAGTGGGAATTTATCTAAAATCTAATAAGTTTTTAAATGATCTAGAGGAATCAATTACATAATGACTTT
Source organism: Torreya grandis (assembly GCA_037957365.1). Classification (NCBI taxonomy): domain Eukaryota; kingdom Viridiplantae; phylum Streptophyta; class Pinopsida; order Cupressales; family Taxaceae; genus Torreya; species Torreya grandis. The sequence continues at coordinate 142,066 of JARHVA010002929.1, forward strand.
CATGCCAAACAATGTAAAATAAAATCATGGGTTTTGGGTTTGTATCACTCAACTTATTGAAAAATGGTCTAGTCCTTTTTACAACCACTACATTCTACTGTTCATTCAGTGTAGTGCGATGTCCAAGTGCCACTACGTCCCATGTGTAACTCTAAAAAGAGTCAAATGAAGTAAATGCCAGGAGATGAAACCCCAGGTCAAAGCTTCCCTAAAGAACTTTTGGGAGGTGATGAAGTCCCCCTCACAAGAAAAGTTGCATTAAAAAAAACATGAAAATAGAAATACTTTAGGGTCATTTTTAGGATCACCCTAACTTTAGCGAGTTTTTGGGGAGTGCTTTAGGTGACATTATTTCTAAGCCTTGGACTAGGCTACTTGCAATAAGAATGGTGATTTTGATTCCAAAGGTTCCCTATAGGGGACAAATGGAAGATCATACATGCAACATAACTCTTTTCGCAAAACAAGATTAATCTAAACAACTATTGCAAGTAAACATTGACAAGTGTGTTCAATTTTAAACCCAAATGAAATTTTTGGTGGTGTTCATTTGAACCCTTGGTCTTAGTTTTAAAATTTGAAAAAAAATCACTAAAACATCTAAAAATTACTTGTTAAGCACCAAAACAACATTCCTAATCTAACTTTAAGCATGCAAAAGTGATTTAAACATGTTTTGAGAAAATATCCTACTTGATCCTGCAATAAAATTGTTAGCATGTCTTTTAGCTTTGAAGCTCTTTTGAGTTTAAAACAAGAAACTTTGGAAAAGTAGGTCTCAAGTCTATGTTTTTGGAAAAACACAATTCCCAACGTCAGTCAATACCATCGATGTCAGTAACGTCCAACCAATATCTGATCGATGTCAGTTTTACTGACCATATTGGTTAAGCCAAGTAATCGATGTTATTTTCTTTTGACATCAGTTATTGTGTAAAATATGTGGCAACCAAAAATGGAAAAAAAATTATAAAACCATATTTTAATATTTTTAAAAGATTAAATATTTTTAAGGTTGAAAAAGGATCTCTTTTAAGTGTAGGATGCATTTAGTCCCATTGGGCGTGCCATTATGTGATCTAGGAATTTGACTCAAGAGAGGATGGTTAATATGGTGTTAGTGACAAAATGAAAACAAGATGAAATAAACACACTAATGGCATAACATCTCTAGGTCTAGACACTAGGGATATCTTAGTTAACAATCATGAGTGAAACACACAACTAAAATTCAAAAGAAAACTCTTTTACCTTCCTTGGATGCTCTAAAATACTTATTATGGTGGCTTGCTCAGCTTATGCTTATGAAGTCCTTGGAAATAGAAGATTGAAAACCTCCATCTCTCCTTGGCAACTTTGGCTTATGGCTTGCCTTGGCTTGAAATCAATTAGGCATTATAACACTAGTTGATTTAATCTTTTGGAACTAATCTTGCATTATAACTTTGCACTAATTAAGATTAGAAATGATGTTGTGAGGCCTCCTATTTATAAATTTTTGGATTTGATCAGAATCAACCTCAACCATCCATCTCAAGATTGAGATGTAATTTTTAATTATCCTCATCATGGCATTGGAAGAAGGGACAATTTAAAAGGCATGAAGGGCATCATGGAAGGCATTGATGAGGCATGGGAGGCATAAATCTTGATATTTTTGGCATGTATGGCCTAGGGATGTCTTCCCAAGAAATGAGGTCACTTGATGATGTAGATATTCAATATTAATTTCTAAAAACAAATTTTCAACAAGTTTCTATTGAATTATCAGTTAGGCCTTGATTTGGGATAATTGGCTCTTAAGCATGATTAAGCACTTTATGCACAAAGTACTTATATTGATCAGAATGCCTTGTTATTGGTCCTAAATTTGACTAGATTTAAATTGAAATTCCATGTTAGGTGTGTATTCCCATTTAGAATGTTTCTAATAACAAATAACAAAGGTATGAATCTTGTATAGAAGATTTTATAGGAAAGAGTAGTCCAGAGCATGCAGGCACAAATTTGGCATTTTGACCTAAAATGAAATGATCAAAGTTATCTAGCCTATAAATTATATTTCCCAATTTAGGGATACCCTAGCCAGAATTGGCACTTGAATATGTCAGTTCACACCATTTTGCATGTTTTAGTGTTTTAAGCAAAATTGTGCATTTTAGATGGAAACTAGCCAAAACCCTGATTGGAGGTTATCGGTGGCCAGTTTTATGTGTCTAAACTAAAAATATCATACAAAAAATAAATAACACTAATAAATACCTAAAATAATTAATATTCTACATACTTGGTGGATAATCAAAGACAACATGCTAGAAAAGACTATCTTTTACTAGACAAGATCAATACGATTTGGAACCAAACTCAATTATACAACATGGAAGTAGAGAAATTCAATTTTTTATTTCTTTAAGAGTCATTAAAATATAAAATTGGCTAGGGTTTCACCATTAACCAATGGAGGCTATTCAAAAAAGCTAAAAGAGTCACTACTTATAGCATTTGGGAGAGGGGTGAGATAAGGGAAGTCAAAAGGACACTTGGACGCTTTTCAAGATAATAAAATAGGTTACATATGCATAAAAATGAGATGTGAAATGAACCATGAAATGTTAAGAAGTAAAAGTGTCCATATAAGTCATGAAACTCATGCAAAATGGTATGAATCTCCTTGTGTTGGCTCAAAAAACTGCCTTCATCATCCACACTTATTTGAAAATCCCAAAACCAATTAGGGACAGGTATAATTATTGGAATGATAGGTAAGGATTTTAGACATGCCTCTCCATGTATTATTTTTAGTCTTGGTCATCTAGAAAATTTTAGAGATGAGCCATCACCATCTATAGTCTAAAAAAATTACTCTTCCACACATATTGCACACTTGGCTTCCAAAAAGCATTAGTTTTCAATGAAAAATTAATAAAAGGGAGTGGGTGACACTTTTCAAGACCCTCCATGACCTTAAATTCATTAATCACACCTTAAAAAGATATACATTCAAAGTTTTCACACTTGTCATCATTATGTCCACTATGCCAGTTTTGACTAGCTAAATGAGAGCCATATTTTGAACAATTAAGAGTTTTTTTAAGGTATTAAATTACCATATTGAGTTATTACAAGTCTATATATTCCTCCCAAACTTTATTACATCTCTTGAATGTTCTTAGAACCTAAAAAATACAAAAAACTATCAAAGAAAGCCATTTGTACCATGTTTATATAGGTAGGGTAGAAAAAAAATTCACAAAAATTATTAGAATGACTCTTAGTAACCCCTCCAAAATCCTTTGGCCTCCATGCAAATCCTCTGAGAATAAATGAGCATTTAAAACTAGCCTATCAAGCTTGTTTTATAATTTTTGCATGCTTGAACTGTCTCTAAGCTAAAATTAGATTTCCCATAGGATTATCTACATACCAAAATATAATACATGTATAAATACATTTCATAAACATGTTAAAATAAGATACATATCTCACCAAGTGCTATAAGTGAAGTTTGATCCCCAATTGGCTCTAGGCCCGTTTAAGGCCTAATGGGCTTAACATGCACCCTACTAGTTTTGAATATTTGGATTTATATCTCATGGATGGTATGGTGTCTCATGGTTTTTCACACCTAATTAAATCTCACAAATCCATCACATTACTTACCTAGCACTCTTTTTCATTTCTTCCTCTCATTCACCAACCAGGCCTAATTGGAGCTTGTCTAGTTGGACTGTGTGTAAGAGTGTTTTAACCATTTTGAGATGTATAATATTTGGTTATTATTTTATAAAACATATTTAACTTTTATATACCTCAAAATATGTTCCTTGAGGTTCCCAAATCTTTCTATCAAGTTTATCACCCTCTTTGGCTTCATTTGCTTGCTTTACCAAAACCCTAATTTTCTTGATTAACTGACCTATGATAAAAAATAGTGAGGTATATACTTATTACCCAAGGAAAAATGAATATTTTATGAGTTATATTAAGTAATAATTAATATTTTTACTAAATTTATAAGATATATTAGTCCATTTAGGCACCTAATCAACTCAATTTGTCCCAAAAAGGCCTCCAAAAGTACTATTTTCTTGCATTTTTCACTTCCACCTAAGAATGAACTCTCAAGGCATAAAAACAATGATATTAAGTTTATTAAATTTTTTATCCAAATTAAATTCATTAAAAATAATCTTTTTATTAAAAAAACAATCTTTTCCCTTAGATTCTTCATCCTTACCCATTGAGCAACATGGGTCTCCCAGTGTAACTGTACAGACTACTACCTTTGGGATTTTAGGAAGAGTAGGTGATCATATTTAAAGGATTCATAGAATATGTGAATTTTTTTTATTAATATATAATTAACCATTCTATTTTTTTAAAAAAATCTCTCCCTCTTCCTAAGCATATTCACCTCTTTACCTTCAACAAGATTGCACACTCAGCTGTAGGTACATACAGGGCCTTAAGAGGTCAAGGTAAGATTGTTTCAAATTGAAAATAATTAATGGAGGTAATAATGGTTATAATTAAGGTGTTAATATGTTAATTTAATCAGTTAAACTTTACTTTCACCCTTCATATGCACTTTGAATTCACCAAATTGAGTTCTCCTTTTCCTGACTGTGAAACCTTGCCTTTTTGATTTATGTAGGTGCATATGAGATGTAATTGAGATTGTTCATGGTTTTTAAGGTCCATAATTGAATAATTAGGGTCAAAAATTATAGTTTCATACTTTAATTCACCTTTTATTACCTAAAACACCACCTAGACATGAATATTAGGTCACTATTTCTATACTCAGTTATAGGTGCACATTTTCCTATAGAGGGACACATGTAGATGTCCATGAAGCTTGATAAACTATGAATCAAAATAATAATAGTGACACTCATGCCTTTTTCAAATTATTAAATCATTAAGACCATTTTATCCATGATAATATGTTTTTTTTCAACCTTAGGATGTCAAAGTCATTCAAAACTCAAATCCTATAAATATGAATGCAGGGTTTTAGTGCTTTTGTAGGTAGTTGTGAGGCCTTCAACTTCTATCCTCCACTTAATTTATGACTCCCATTTTTTTTTTATCTCTTTTATATTATATGGGATATAAGTTATACCTATTTATATTCTTTATAACTCTTTGAAACTATGTTATATGATGTTCACAACATACCCCTAGACCTTTATTCTCACCTTTTTGGGAAAGTTTCCCTGAACTCAGTCCCTGCTTCTTGTAAGATGGTTTACCTTTACAATTGTCAATTAGGCACCTCAAGCAGGTTTTAAATGGTGAAATAATATGATATAAACTAAAATATGGTTTTTACATGTCTCTAATTCTCCATACAAGGATCTCCAAAACTCTATGGTACCACCTATAGGTGGTCATTCTTACACACAAGTAGTAAGCATGGACTGTTAGGTAGTATGTAGGATGGATATGTTTAAGATAACTTCCATGATTTAAAAAAATGTCTTAAATAATTGTTTTAAATATTAAAATATTGAAACACCTATCCAAATTTCCACCTCTTAGCATGATGTCATCAATGAAGGCTCTTCTAGGTGCATATGGGTTGTATGCAGGTAGTGAGCATGGAATGGAGTAGGATATGTTGATTGATGGACTCATAAACAACTTAAAATAATTTTAAATTCTTAAAACTTAATATTTTAATTTATGATACTCTTAATACAAGATTCATACATGTATTCCAACATGAAAACCTCTTGAAAACATTTGGAACAGAGTAGGTAGCAGTGTTTAATGTCTAGTTGGTGTGGTGAATGAGCTTGTAACCAAACTTTCACTTCCACACACATAAAAATGAAAAATCATCAAATATTAATGACTTGAACAAGATGATAAAACTTCATTACCATTTCATGAAAAATCTTAGCAAGTCTTATACATGTGATTACAATTGAAAATGAGCAAAGAGTTAACTGTGAGGAATGGCAAGAACGCAAGTTACCCAAAGCATGATATGGTGAAACCAAACATGGAAGGAGGTGATAAAATGAATTTGAGACATATATAACACCATATTGTATTCACATGAGACCCTTTTAGAATACCAACATTCTAGAATAAGGAAGAACTTAACTGATGTTTCACAATGGTGACACCTTCCTGCAACATGAGACAACTTGCCCATCAAAACACCAAAAATAATGAAACTAAACATGGATATAATATGAGACAAGATCAAACATACTTTGGAGTCAACATCACCAACTGGTTTGTATGGACTTATCCCAAATGGAGCAAAACCTATAGGGTACAGGAAATAGTAAGCAAAAAAATACAGTCAACTTGTTAGAAATGATTCATAAATCATGGTTGAAAAATATTTGAGTGTAATACCACCTCCCAAAATATTTTGAAATGAAACCTCTTCTACTGACCATACTAAGTACAAACTTGCTAGTCACTTCTATGTGTCTAGAAAGGCAAAGAGGGATCAGAATGGTTTTATATTGAAAATTACACTTCCAAAGTATGTAAATCATGGAAATTAAATTGAATAAGATGAAGATATTTTCCATGGCCTTCTCCCATGTGTCACCCTCCCTCATGGGCTATGCAAGTGCCAAACTCCCATTTTTCAATTGATTACTTGATCTTCAGTTAGATAACTTGAAATATTCTAATTTAACTAACATTCCTAATAGGAAATATAACCTATCAGACATTTTAAAGGAAAATAGGACACCTGGACACCTTGTAAACCATGCCACTTTCATTTATCACCCCTAAAAGCCCACTCAATGACCCAAAATGACAAATAAACTTATTAGACCATGACTAAGGCTAAAAAGGCATTAAATAACATCAAATGGACTATAAAATTCCCCATGAAAAAGTATTAGACCCATTTACATCTAAAAAAACAAGTTTTTTACCTATAGGGGTCCAAATTTGACCTTGAAGTCAAATTTGGTTAATAGATGGGTCTGTTCCCCATGAACTTAGTCATCATGAACCCTTCTATGGGCCTATTTTTTTTTAATCCATTAATCCTCCATCATCTCCCTCTCACCGATCATACCATAAACCTTATGATGAGAGGTCAATCACAGACAATAAATCTTTTACTACCTGTGTTGCATCTTGTACATTAGATCTAACACCAATATTATCTACATCTAGATCATGTTCAAAACCAATATCCAAATTAGATTCATCATCAAAAACATCATCCCTCATCTATATTTCAATAGATGTTAATAATGACTATCTTTTTGAGGATAACTCTAATCCATATACCTCTAATACATCATTAGGAATACATTTAGACTCCAATCAGGATGATGAAGTCATAATAAATTTCTTACAGGATTTAACTATTGAATATTTTTAGAGTTAATCTGATCCTAATTTGGATGCATTTACTACAACTAGTCCTAATGATCCTTTTGTTCTGGAAATTTTCTTTGATGCCAAAACTAGGTTTTCTAGAAACCCTTATCTAGACCATGCTTCCCCATCACCATTAATTGACCAAATCACACCATATCCACTTCCTTTATCCATCATATACCCCTTTCTTCTTATCAATGATCACTTAATCACCTTCCTCCATAGGGACAAATAGGAACATACATCATTGGACCCATCCTTGAGCAATATAAAATGTGCCACAAATACAAAGGTCTAAAACCATATTCAAAATATCAATAATAATAATCTAGCCACTTTTGATCCCATTGGTAAAAATCAAGAAGATCCAAATCATTGATCTAATCCAAAAACATCTTCCCCTAGTGAATCCCAAACTCAGGAATTAGGGGACTATCAAAGTCAAAATGATCATTATATATCATGTCAAAACTCAATCTCCCCTAATGAAGCCCAAAATCATGCACTAGGGGTTAGTCAAAGTCAAATCCCATAAAAAAATAAAAATAATGTCAAAAACATTAATAACATGGCAAATAATCCATCAAATGAACTGATCAAAGATAAATTGCATAATCAAAATGTCTTGGATCTCTTAAAGTCTTTTGTCATATGGCACCAATCAAATACAAAATGTCTAACATCTCCAATGATGTATGTGACTATTAGTCCCAATCCAAAATCACCCATCACACCTTATCATGAACCCATAAACTAATCAAGTCCTATCATCCATTCAATTCCCATACATACCCATCAAGATATAATCACATCCATACCTACCATCACCCTTCTAGGCAACATTATCTCTCATAAGGGAAATGATGATACCTGGTCTAGATATCTAGAGGAGTATCAATCAAGCATAAATCAAGGTCACATGAACATCAATCCACACAACAATAATAACATGGTCCTAGTATCACACATCTACAAAATAGGTGTTGGTTAAATATCCTAATAGTATATGCATTTTTCATCTCACCTTTCTCTAATAAATTGAGATGCTGTCTAAAAGTCAAAAGTCTAAAAATCCAAAAAACTAACATAAACAAAATAAAAAAATCATTCATCTAATGGTGAAAACTAGTCTATTGGTGACTTGAGTAATTACCATGATGAAAACCAATTTTTAATAGCATGGTAAAATTATCTATTGTCCATATCATACCTCAAAACTTGGGGGCATAATCCATCCTTTTTCTATTCTTTTTATCCATCATCTACCATCATGTCCTCCATCCTATCTACCATTACTTCATGTCTTGACCTTTTTAAATAATTACAAGGTGTCTTTATAAATGTTTTAAAATCATCTTGGCATAACCTCTAATAAAAATCTAGGAAACTAAACATATGGTTCTTTCATGATGTGGTCATTGGCAATCCCGAGTCCATTCTTCCTTCATAATCATCCCATTTTACACATCAACCTCATCCTTTTTGTCACTCATCCACCATTCCATTTATATTTATCCTAGTTTATGGTTTTGCTATTCCCTTTTCTAGTAACCCCATTTTTATAGTGTACATACATATTCCAAAAAACCTTAAAAATTGAAATATTCCAAAAACACTAAAAATCATAAAATTCAAAAAAACCCCAAAATTATCCAAGGTGTCTTGTCTTACACCTAAAACCTTAGTCACATCCATCTCCATCACTTTATAAAACACCTCTAATACCCATATTATATATCTTATTGTCCCTATCCCCATCCTTAACAAACATCTAATATCCATCTCTTATGTTCCCATTCCCATCTTTAGATGCACAATTTGGTCCTAAACCCTAACTTGAGTAGTTACCCATCTCTCCATCTCTACATCATCCTCTTGACAAGATATTATTAACACACATTACATTGTCTCATAATTCAATCTAACAATAATCACTTCCCTATCAATGCCTTTTCATATCTATCACCCATCAAATCACTCTTTTTCTAGTATGTAAAGTATTTGATCCCATCACTTTCCCTATCAATGCCTTTTCATATCTAGCACCCATCTAATCACTCTTTTGTTAGTATGGAAGGTTTTCGATCCCATCACTTTCCTTATCATTACCTCTTCATATCTAACACCCTTCCAATCACTCTTTTGCTAGTATGAAAGGTATTTGATCCCATCATTTCCTCCTCTTCTTACTAGATTAGAATCTTAAAAGGCTTTATTTATCAGTAATAGTTGGTCATCTTAAACATCACTTTTCCAAATCACCCTCTTTGACTAATTTTAGATCTAATTTCTAGACCAAATCTATATTTAATGACTTTATCCCAAAACCATGGGCAAATCTAGTTTATATTGATCACAATCCTAATATAGGTCCCCAAATCCATATCCACATCCATATCCTTATCCAAGTCTTAATCCTAATCATAATTAATAGTTCATCAAAGTCTATCCTAAGTCTACTATCACATCATGATCATCCTAGTCCAACCCATCACCCAATCACTCATCCCATCATTAGACAAGAGATAATGACATTGTATGTAGATATTTATGTGTGTTGCTATTGTTTGACTTGTTTGTATGCCTTTTATCATGTAAATATTTGATTTTATTTATCTTCTGAGTCTATATTACATAGTGTCTCTTTTGTTCTATGGGGTAGTGAATGAAGATACTATGAGGTCATCAAAACCATAATAACACTGATATGTGCCCTTTATGATGTAAAGTTTGCTATTTTCCCATGAAATTTGGCATAATGTTCTCTTGGTCATAGTTATATCATGGGACGTACTGCCAAGTGCCATACTGATTAGATTGCTTAGACTATGATGAGCCTTATGACATCTATGATGGCTTGATCACCCACACCTTCACCATTTATCTAGTCATCTCACCATCCAAATTCCCATCACTAATCAAATCCACTTATCCCATTCAATTAACATATAATATTTTATCCTTTAATCACTAAAATCATCCTCTAATCACTAATCATCATCATCATCATCATCTTCTTCTTATCCATCCATTATCTTTTATTCTTGAGTCAGAACTACATTGGATTGATGTCTTTTTAGACTATGTAAGTAGCACTTGGTCACTTTCTTAATGCTCAAGGATAACTCAACTATTATCTCCTTTCTCCCCATCATCTATCATCATCATCATCATCATCTCAATCATATCTTCTTCCCCATATTTTGGTCACTTGATCATATTTTTTTCCTTTATCATCATGTTGAAGGTACAATCATTGAGAGGGGGATGAATCAGTGAGCCTAGATATTTTAATTTCAATTATAGTCCTTTAAAATATTAACCAGTCAACATATATCAACTTGATCAATCAACATTAACAAGAGAGCTCATGCATTCAATGCATACATAAGATCAAACACATAACACATAAATTCTATGGGAAAACCTCATGGGGAATAAAACCCACTCTTAGGTCTATAACACATGGACCAATTTCCTATAAAAAATTGCAAACAAGAGGCTAATCAACTCCTTTAGACAAGCAAACCTTTATCATATCTTCCTAACCAAAAGTATTTAGTGAAACACTTGTTTCACAAGGAGAAACTACCCCTAAGGAAGATCAGGTCCTTTAGACCCTCATTTGAACACCTCCACCTTAGAAATAATGTCGTTAACACCTAATTATGTATCTCTATTTTCTAACCCCTTCACAAACTATCTCTCTATCTCAAACAATCCTCCCACATATGCATGTCACAATCTCTATCCTTCTTCACTCAAACTATCATCATATGGACACTCATACCTATTCACATATCCTAAAACTACAAGAACAATATTTAAACATCATAAATATGATTAACATGTCATAAACATAGTCTTCAATATCCTCTACTTATCAACTCACCAACTAGGTACTCTTCCTCTCCTTCACTCCACAACTCTCACATCCACCTTGCACAAGTCTCACTTACTTCTCTTCTCAAAATAAATATAGAAGTCATCATCTTTGATTTCAATATATATAGATCTATCATGAAATATCAAAATTTTTGTTGGCCACAATACATGCCTTCAACCTTAAGGCATCTTACATAGGTCAAACTAAGCCTAATCCACTTTCAAATAAGCCTAAGTTACTTTTATGTCTTATAAAGACCCATTTATCTCTTTGACACTTCTTTGAGAAAAATAAAACCTATGAACACTTACCACATACATGGATCAATTCCACAGGATCTACATGTCCTCCTTAAGTTCCAACAACAATCACAATACCCTTTGTATTAAGCACAAATAGCTCAAACACTTCTCTATACACATAGTCATTATGAATGAAAACATAGTTCACTTCAAAAAATTTATTCATATTGGATATGATTGATAAAACTTTAATAATACACATAGAGAATACTTATGGAGTATAAAACACTCCCCAATAACTAATTCATCAAGAGAAATTGAAACAACATCAAAATGAGCTCAATTACCCTTCTTAGGTTACTTGCAGAACATGCACAAACACATAGTCAACATTAGAGATTGATATATCTATCTATACACACTTTTAGATATTCAAATACATATTTATATATGTGCCTTAGATTTTTATACCAATTTTATTTTTACACCATGAGAAAATTCTTCCTTGATAAAAACATATGGTCCAAAAACTACAAACTGGTTTTTCCCTTTGTTAAATTCAAATATTCAAATGTAAACTATCATAGTTAAACATCTAACAATTGAATTTATCTTATGTAATCTAGTAAATTTGACTAAACTGACTTTATTGATTTATGTGGATCAATAAGGTCTTTATATTATATCACTCACCATTTAATCTTGCTCAAAACCCCCATGATCATGAAACTTGACACCCTTGCGTGCCTTCTGACAACTTTAACTATTAAACATCATGTGCTTCTTACCATCTCACTCAACATGCACCATTATATCAAAATAGTAAAATTTCTCATGAAGAATTGGATCTTCATTTGGTCCTAATATTTAACTTGTGAAAGATAGACTAAGTATGGGGACCATTGTAATTTGTCTGAGAAGCCAACTTTGAACCTCAATAACTTTTACCTCGCTCAGTTGCATGATCTCAAATTTTGATCATATAATCTCCTCATATAAGAAAATATAACCATGTGAAAAAATAATCTTGGAACCCTCAAATGTGTGAGATATAATTACATTAAAAATTTCACTCATATTGTTTACCACAGAGCCAACTATATCAAAAACTTATCTGGAAGGCCAATTTTGAACATGCATATCTTTTGCTGTGCTTCGGCACTTGACCTAAAAGTTAGAAAAAATTAGATAGAAATAAAAATAAGTAAACCCATATGATCATCTTCTCATAAAATGTCCACATGTTTGAGATATTCCACCATTCCACCATCAAAATGCCTACTTAGCTTTTCTCACCTCATGCAAATTTGGCAAAGTATGGGAAAACATTGTCAAACTGCCTAAAAGCCCAAATTTACACTTTTATATGTTTTGATGTGATTTGGTGCATGATATGAAATTTATCACATAAGAAATAGGCATAATATTAAATAAACCCATGTGACCATTTACTCTTGAAACCTCCATGCGTGTGAATGATGACATCATCAACATGCTTACTCGACTCTATTTGAACATAGAAAACATTGTCAAAATACCTGAGAGCCTAAATTTGCATACACATATATTTGAATACGTTTAGGTGCATGACCTAATATTTAGTGCATATTAACTAGGGAATAATTTGATCACAACAATTTAACCAAATCCCCCTAACTTATCCACATGTGGCAATAATGATGTCATCAAACTGCCTACTCAAATTCTTTATCATTAGACCTAAAATGTCTAGATGAAAACTATGATGAAATAGATGAATTCCACTCATGAATATAATCTCTCTAATCATCCTTGACCATATATAGGACCCATTTCACATTATTAATACTTTAGACTCATCCCTAATCATCTCAAACTGTGTCAAAATTGAAGATCAACCAAACATACTTAAAGCACAGAAGGACAAGCACATTACACACTTTGTCATTGTTACTTAGGATATCAAAGCACTTCATCCACTCACTAGGACACCTCCATTCCATCACCATGACATCACTCACAACTCTCCAATAATCTCTTCTTTTTTCATTAATGTTAACAAATATCATTCAACTCACCTTCTTTCTCTTCAAGCACTCTCATAATAGGAACTTTCTCCCCCTTTGACATAATGACAAAGTAGGCACCAACTGATCATAAATAATATAAAATACCATAAATAGGAAAGGACCATATTATAAATATGATACAAACTCTCCCTTAGCTTGAGCCTACCTCTTCTTACCTTGATACCTTCCTCTTGCTCAATGCCAACACTCTCTTCAACCAAACACTACAAAAATTGAAGAAGGAACACACAAAAGAACTAAAATATAATGGAAATCACCAAGAAACATTTGAGAGGGAATATCCCTAATATTTATAAGCCATTTCATCACTTGAGCATCTTCATATCTCCATACACCATGAGGAACCACCATACAGACTTACTAGCCTTCACTTTTAAACCACCAATATAACTTTATGCCATTCAAAAAATAGGAAACATGATATAAATTAAAATAAGAACTCACCTTGAAATACTCATTCCTTTCTCTTTTGGAGAAACTAAACAAAAAATACATCTTCAAGACTAGGCTTGTCTAGACTCCTTGTAGCCCTACTAGAACTTTTAGATCCCAAAAATTTCAAAAAACACATCTTCAAGACCTAAAAATTCATATCTATAACACTCTCATATTACCCCTTAAGAAATTTTTTTTTCATCACCTAGATCATCCTCTACAATATACTTCCCTCACAAACCTACTACCCAATTAAGCCTCCAATTTGACAAAAACTTAAATAACTTGAGAACCACAAACCTTCAAATCTCTATGAAGCTTGATTTGAAAAACCATTTGGCCCATTAAACATATTAAAAGTCCTCAGACCTCAATTAATAAAGAAAACAACTTTTCTAGCATAGAGTAAAACCTTAGAATCTCAAAACAAATAGAGTCAACAAATCCCTTTTTTGTCAATGCACACTCATAAAACTTCTTGCACACCTAGAGATAGAAATTACAAAAATTTATACCAATATTTGAGCTTCCAAATCATTGGAAACCTTGACTTCCTATAGCCCATTTTAGGACTTGCATGCTCTTAAGCACAAACTAGGAAACCTGAGAGCTAACAGAAATTTCTAGTTTGACTTCAACATAGCTTCATATCACAAAAACACATAGAGCACATCAAAAAGATGTGCATAGACATTTATTATCACTAAACTCTTCTTGACATTCCATAAATCTCATTAATCCACTTGGAACCACCCATTTTGACCTTGTAGACTGTTCCATATACAACTAACAACATCATGACATCACCTCAACATATATTTCACTCAGACATACCTGATCTAATTGAAAAACACTCATCTCTAGCCTTCTAAGATGTTCTAAAAAACACCACAACAACACTTGATTTAAAAAAAAAGGAGTCTCTTAAGAAGCATAGACAAAGACATCCTTTGCACCATAATGCACAAAAATAAAGTGAAGCCAGGAGTGCCCCACATCTCCTCAATAACCATTGGAATCCTCTTATAGATATAAGACTTCTTCATCTTTTTCTTCTTCTCTTTAGACTAAAATATGAAAACTGGTTCCTTCTCTTTGTCACTCTCCTCTTTTAAGATAGAATTTACAACACATGGAATAACTATAGAATCTTGGCATACCTTTTCGTTTGAAGAATCAACTTTGTAGCTTGAAACCTCATCACTAGGCATAGAAAATTGATGTACTTTGAATAATACTTACTCAAAAACAATGGGATGTTCACTTGGATCTATACATACCTTAGAAATTTCCTCAACTAACAACTTGGTCTTGTCCTTGAGCTTCATCTCTTCATTCTCAACATGAGTAGATAATGAGAGCCCTTGGTGATCTTTAACTTATATAACATTATCCACCATATAAAATAAATTACTTGGATCTATAGACTCATCACGACTCACACTTACCACCTTTGGCTTCCATGAGTTAACTTACCTTCTTCCTTGCACTCTTAGAGCTTGATTGAACATATTCTAATTTGTAGGCTTTTGTTTACAGAATCTAGAAATGTGACCTCTCTTTTTATAGTTGAATCACATCATACCTTTTGCAAGAATATCATTCTGTCTTACCATATTTGGATAAAATATTTCAATGTGTCCTAATTCATAAAAGCTATAACACTCAATATTTATTTTAGGAAACTCAACTTACCTTACCTTAAATGGATAATGTTTTGCAAAGTGTCCCACATCATGATAGTTGAAGCACTCAACCTTGCTCTCACCTTTTGACTGATTACCCTCATCATAGTTCTAAGCAAATTCATTCTTAATAAGTCTCTTTTATTCTCTTGCCCTATGACCAAATTGATTACATGTGTAATAATAACCATTGAAACTAACATACCTCATGGCATTTGGTTGTTTAATTTGATTTGTCTTCATTATACCAACATCTTCATTCCTTGTCTGAGGATTTGTCTTCGAATGATGATCCACCTTGCTTTCATTAACATTCATGTTGACTTGAGAAGTAACTTTGGGCTCTTCATTAAAACCTATTCCATATCTATTACTAGTAGACTGTTGGCTATTTAAGAGATTATCTAGACCATTATAACTCTTATCAAACTTGACAAATGATTTCACCTTGCTTGTAGACTTCTCTAAATCATCTTTTAATGATAAAATATCAGAAACATACCTGAAGCAATCATATTATTTATATTTTAGGCTTTTAGGCATGATTTCCAATTGAAAATTGAGATTCTTGACTAAATTTTCATGTTCCTTGGCATATTTATTCATTCTTGCCTCAAATACATTGAATTTCTCCTCATAGTCTTTGAGTTTAGATTTCATGTTCTTATTAATCTTAGCAATCTTCATTTTTGCAATAGTATTTGTCAATGTAGTTTGATAGTTCACCTCATCTTCATCATCATATAAATCACACCAAGTAGACCTCTTTTGTTGTGATCAACTATCTTCCTCAGCTATGAATAAATATTCATACTCATACTCTCAGTCACTGACTTCACTCTCATCTAATGAGCTATAATCTTATATGGTGTAGAGACTCTTCTTGTCCTTGAAGTGCTTCTTCTTGTTGTCAAACCTTCTAAAGCCTTTTTTCTTTTATCATACCTAAATGATCTTTTGCCATCATCATGACATTGATCATGATCTTCATCATCATCCTTCATATACTTATGAGGGCATTTGTTAGAAAAATGTCTTATTTGACCATAATTGAAGAATTTGAGAAGTATTTTACCTTTATACTTTCCTGAACCTATTCTTAATTTTCTTGAAATAAAAGCAATTAGTTCATCCTCAACTATATCAAAAATGTCATTCTCTTTAGGTTTATTACCTTGGTATTTATTCTTTAGATTTATTTCAATCATGAACATTGCTTCCTTCTTTGGTGATATATCATCATTCTTCCTCATCTCATAGGTAGTAAGGGTGTCATGTAATTGATCCATCTTCAACTGAGTAAGATCATGAATTTATTCTATAGTAAATACTTTCAGATCAAAATTAGGGGATAGAGACCTTAATACATTTTGAACAATACTAGTTTATTCATGGTTATCTCTAAGAATTTTGATGATGTGCATAATCTCATCAACTCTTTGTAGAAAGGATGACACAAAATATTCATCATTCATCTTTAGACTTTCAAATTGCCTTCTATAAATCTGAAACTTAGCAATATTAACCTTTTAATATCCTTCATAAATGATCTATAATTTTTACCTTATATCTTTAGTATATTTTCAATGAATTACGTTGGTAAACTTAGTTTCTATAAGACCACAGGTGATGGCATTCATTTCATTAGAATTATTCTCAAATAGCTTCTTGTTTGCAACACTAGATAGAGGATTAGTAGGAGCAAAATAACCATCTAAAATAGATTTTCTTAGATCAAACCTTAGGGAAATAATGTATATCCTCATCCTTGCACTCCAAAAAGAATAATTGTATCTATTAAACATCAACATTTGCTTAGTAGAGAAACCTACTTGATGACTACCCATATTTTACCCTGGATCACCTTCAAGATGTCAAGCCTTTATAAAAGGACTTGATCTGATACTAATTATTAGATGTATAATCACTAAGGGGGGGGGGGTAAATCAGTGAGCCTAAATATTTTAATTTCAGTTACAGTCTTTTAAACTGTTAACCAATTAGCATATATCAACTTGATCAAATAACATTAACAAGAGAGGTCATTCATTCAATACATACACAAGATCAAACACATAACACATAGTTTCTATGGGAAACCATCATGAGGAATAAAACCAATCTCAAGTCTATAAAACATGGACTAATGTCCTATAATAAATTACAAATAAGAGACCGATCAACTCCTTTAGACGAGCAAACCTTGATCATATCCCCCTGACAAAAGGTATATAGTGAAACACCTATTTCGTGAGGAACAACTAACCCTAAGGAAGATCAAGTCCTCTAGACCCTCCTTTGAATACCTCCAACTAAGAACTGATGTATTCAACCATTGATGATGGATCTTTCTTTTCTAACCCCTACAAAAACTCTCTTTTTATCTCAAACATGCCTCTCACATAGGCATGTCATAATCTCTTTCCTTTGTCACTCAAACTATCCTCATATGCATATTTAGACCCCTTCACATATCCTTAAAATACAAGAGCAATATTCAAAAATAATAAATATGACCTACAAGTCAAACACATAGTATTTAATCTATTCTTATTATCAACTAATCAACTCGGAACTCTACCTCTCCTTCACTCCACAACTCTCACATCCACCTTACACAAGTTTCACTTACTTCTCTTCTCAAAATAAATATAGAATTATCATATTTGATTTTAATATATATAGAGATATCATTAATTATCAACATCTTAGTTGGACACAATACATAACTTCACCCTTAAGACATCTTACATAGATCACACTTAAGCACAATCCAATTTCAAATATGCCTAAGTTACTTTTAGGTCCTATGGAGACCCATTCAGCTCTTTGAAACTTCTCCAAGAAAATTGAAAAATAGAAACACTTAAAAAATACATGGAACCATTAAAAATGATCTATAGGTCCTCCTTAAGTACCAACAACCATCATAATATGCTTTGGCTTAAGCACAAATAACTCAAACACTTCTTTGTACACATAGTCATTATGAATGAAAACATAGTCAACTTCAAAACCTTTATTCATACTAGATATGATTGATCAAAACTTAATAATTCACATAGGTAATCCTTATGGAGTATTAAACACTCTCTAATAATTAGTTCTTTAATATATATTGAAACAACATCAAAACAAGCTCAATTACCCTTATCAGGTTACTTGCAGAGCATGCACAAAAATAGAGTCAAATTTGGAACTCAATATATTTATATTTACACACTTAGATATTTTAAAATAAATATTTCCATATGATAATTTTAGTCCTCTACCACTTTTATTTTTATACCTTGAGTAAATTCATTCTTGATCAAAAGATATGGTCAAAAAATCACAGATTGGTTTTTCCCTTTGTTAAATTCAAATATTTAAATGTAAATGGTCACAGTTAAACATCTGAAAGTTAACCTCATCTCACAAAATTTATAAAATTTAACTCAATACACTACATTGATTTCTATGGATTAGTCAGGTCTTTATCTTATATCACTCACCATTTGATATTGCTCAGAAGCCCCATGCTCATGACACTTGGCACCCACATGTGCTTTCTGAACACTTTCACTATTAAACATCATGCACTTATTACCATCTCAATCAACATGCACCACTAGATCAAAATATTATGATATCCCATGAACCATTAGATATTTATTTGGTCTTGATATTTAACTTGTGTAAAAATTGTCGAGTGAATATTTTTTTGACCAACTAACTGGTGAGAAAAATAGGTCTCTTCAACCACAACATAGGGAGATTGGTTGGCCAGATGTGCAGGTTTACTACATCACCAAGGGAAAAATCTCTCCTCTCATCAAGGGGAGGTTCCCTATAAATATGAGGGGGTTATATACTATATATATATATGCAAAAAATAACACTCAGGGGTAGGATAAGCCATCCATCTCTCTTTTTTCAGAGATGATATTAAAAAACAGAGGAGAAAATCCTGGTGAAAACATTAAAGGCACTTCTCTTCTTTCAGAAGTGTTATTGCAAGAAAAAACATGAGTTCTTTTAGGTAGTAAAAGTAACTGGTAACCAAGGGTGTAGTAACCAACAGACTGAGATGTAGCACAAAGTCTCCACCTTGACTGCCTAAGAGTGAGATACGAAGGATAATGAGGGCACAAAGTTGTCCCAATGTCCTTTACACAAGAACAAAATATGAAGGATAATGAGGGCACAAAGTCATCCCAAGATCCTTTACATAGGAACAGAAAACAAATACACATTGAAGAAAACTATGACAACACAAAGTCTAAAAGTAACTGGCTTCAGGACATCTTCTGGGTTACTTCCACTAGCTCTGCTTGCCAAATTAAATAAAAAAGAACACATTCAGAAAATAGACATAAGAATAATCTCCTAAAATGATACAAGATATGACAACACAAAGTCTAAAAACAACTCGCTTTCTCATTTAGATAAAATGATATGAACAACAATCTGAGCTCAAAGTCTCAGTATTCACCTTTCAATTTGGGTAGATTTTTACTTCTGGTAACGGGAAGATCTCCTTTAAAAAAATGAAGAGATTACAATATATAGCACTCCAAGAAAGACTTGGGTGATTATTTTCATGAAAAAATCCCATGATAAATTAAATGCATTTAATGCACCTTCAGTTGTATTTAGAGGGAGCATACTAGGAATAGTGCATTGCCATAACTATGGTGTGTCCATTCCTCTAATATGTCTCTTCCTTAGTATGGACTGTCTGGTCTTTTTCTTGATGTCTGTGCAGCTATCCAATTTACCATTACTTCATGGAAGAAAAATAGGCCACGTCCTTGATTTGGGATGCTTAGAAGTCCAATTGATCCACTATTTCACCTACTAGAAATAACTTCCTTGAAGATATTTTGGCCTTTCCCTCTTTCTGCTACAATTTGAGCCCTTGGGCTATCTTTTTCCTTTCTATTTTTGTCTTTTCTTGGAATTTGAGCTCTTAGGGCTATATCCTTGGCTTTTCTATCTCTTTATGCTCTTTCATTATCAGTTCTTCCCTTTGGTGTTTTGGCCTTTAAATGCATTTGAGTCCATCATCCTCCTTAGTAATTCCTCTGTTTCTTTCCTGCTTGCTTTGGCCACTTTCTGCTGATCTCAATAAGTGACACATGGTGTGTTCCACTGTGAAATAGGTGAGGATAGGTGGAAACATCCACTTAATTTATCAACTCACTTGAGGCCCACCACAATCTTTACAAAATGAAAGGGAGAGACCACGAATGTTGACACTTGGTGGCTTCCATCAAGATTTTTAAGGGACACATGGCATGTTCCATGTAATCTAGCAATCACATGGATGATGACACTTGGAGCGCTCCACTCTTAGGCTTTTTCCTTTTGGGCATTCCTTTGGTTAGGCTTATTTCCTTCAGACAAAAGTCTAAAGGATTTCCTTTGGGCTTTGCCTTATTCATTTTCCCATGGAAAATATTTTCGAAAGAATTCTAATGGCTCTTTCACTTAATAATTTCCTTCAGACAAAAAATCTGAAGGAAATGTTCACTGTCGGCCTTTGAACAAATCCAAAGGAATTCTATCTTTTTTGTCTTCTCTTTGACCCTTAAACCAATGTTTCCTACCCTCTGTAAGGGCACTTGCCTCTAGTTCACTGCCCTCTGCAAGGGCATTTGTTCCTTTGGCTTTGGAGTAGCCCCTTAAACCTACCGATTGAACCAACTTGTTGAACCAACCTTGGTTCAATGGTTCAATAAATTCAATCTCTTTATTTGGCTAAGTCCTTTTGATCTTTTGAACCAAATGTGTTAAACTATTTGGTTGTTGAACCCATTGAATTGATGAACCAAAATGGTTCAAGGTTCAACGGTTCAACGGTTCAAGCCTTTATTTTTTGTTAAGTGTTCACAACCGTGGAACCTTTAAATGGTTAAACTTTGAACCTTGACAAAGCACTTAACTCTTGATGATGATGTTGAACCTTTGAACCTATTAAACTCGTTGAACCAAAATGGTTTAAGGTTCGACGGTTCAATGGTTCAATCCTTGATTATATGCTTGCCGATGGACATTTTTGATTGAACCAAGTCATTAAACCAATCTTGAAAATGACTGAGTGCTGGAAACTTGTTCTTTTGATTGAAATCGCCTATAAAAGCCTTTGAACTTGTTAAACCTACTAGTCCCTTTACTAAAAAAGCTTGGAAAATGAGGAATTTGAAAGCTTAGAACAAATTTTGAAAAGGGAAGAGACAATTTTTTGGTCTTGCAGGACCAAAATAGTTCATATGTTGTCCCAAAAATGAGTGACATTTTTTTGGGGACAATAGCTGGCTCCAGTTGGGGAACTTCCTTCAGTTGAAAACTTGAAATAGCTGAGGGGAGTAGAAACCAGAATCTCCAGTGCCTTTGAAGTATGACATTGGGCTATGGAGTCATGCTACCCAAAAAATAAAGGCGCCAAAAATGAAAATGAAAATCACAAAACATAACTAAAGACTATATAAATATACATATGTACAGATGATCTTATCTGATGCCTTAAGATTTGAAGCACTTTAGATGCTACCCACTGTGAGATAGTGAAAATGGTGTTCCATCCTGATAAACTAGTAAGAAACCATTTTCTCCCTAGAATTAGTGATGGGTGAATGGAACTCTCCACCAGGAATCACATTTGTTGTGCACTCCTTTTGACTCTCTCTTCTTTCCCCATGGCAAGATATGGTCTTCAATCTGAAAATCATAACTCCTTGCTCTCTTGGTGAAGAGTTCCTTTTGCTGACTTTAAAGTATAGTAGTATGGTCTAGTACCATAGCTCACTATTTTGCTTGTTCAATCTAGCACATGTTTTGATCAATAGCATCAAACTCTTGAAAAACCATCAGCTCAACATCTCCTTTGGTGTGAAGGAGTTTGACATCTTGGTCTTGAGTAGCCTTCAATCTAAGTAATAGAGATTCACATTCAGCTGTGTTGTTGGTGTTGCTAAACTACAACTTACATGAAGGAAAAATTTCTCCTTGAGGAGATATCAACATAGTATTGGCTGTAGCATTGGTATAAGAATTGTTTCCATCAGATTCTAGGATGCAAACATCACTAAAAACTAATCTTCTATTAGATTTTGCTTGATTGGAAGTGGAAGATGCTTTTTCATTTGTACTCCACCCTACCAATTCTTCTGATGATTTGTTTGAATCAATTTTTAGATTGCCACCTATAGGACTTTCATCTATAGAAACATGAACACCCTCTGTGAGCAAAAAATAATTACCCCTGCCTAAAGAATGAAATAGAATTTGAGCTTCAGGTGCTGATGTCTAAGTGACAACATATTTTTCTTCTTTTTAGGGAGTAGCATATTCATGACACCTTTGACAAGGATCCTTGCCTCAGATATGTCCATGCTTAGTTCTCCTCCCACATCCTTTCAAAAATTTCATCCAAGCAGAATGCCATAGGATGCTGGGATGTTAGCCACCAAGACAGTCATCTTGATTCTCTTTTCTAGGAATGCTAAAAATGCAATTTGGGCATCCTTGATCTATCCTAGTAGTGGCACTTGCTTATTCTACATGGAGAAGCATCTCCCAAATGTCTTGGTCAGTGTTAAGCCAAGTTATTCTGCCACTTTAGTAGGCATGATATTGCTTGAAGCTCTAGAATCAATGATGCAGTTGCTCAGCTTGTGACCATTTATCAATAGGGAAATATAGAAAGGATCTAATTTCCTAAGGGTAGTAGGAGGATTAATGACAAGATTTTTTGGGATGGGCATGTTCCTTGGGGGATCATGAGTCACTTTTCTAATCTCTTATCCTGTAGGGATGGCTGTATTCTTCACACACTCCACCAACCTATCCAACTGCTTAAGGTTGGCTTGTAGGAATTCAAATTTAGTCATCTAGATTTTAGTTTTCTTGACATGGGCAATTATGTCAAATGACTAAAATGGACTAAGAAGAGAGGATGGGAGTTCATCCTTTTGGTTTTTGGGAGGGGGAGGACTGGCCTATGAATTTGAAGTTGAAGGTGCAAAAATGTTTGATGTACTTACCTTTCTAGCAATCACTGGGTCCTTTAGATGGAAAGGTAGAGTGGTTCCCTGCTTAAAAATTGAAATTGCTAGTTGAGGTCACTCCTCTATCTTCTCTTTATTAGCTTGCTGGGCTGACTGATTCTTGGCCTAGGTGAACACTGTGTATGATCCCTCATCTACTTTTCCTTCACTTCTGGGTTCATCTTGATAATTTAGGAAACCAATGTTGGAGTCACCAGCTAATTCTTCTTCTTCCTCAGTGAAGAGGTTAGCATCATTTTCTTGCTTAAAATGAGGTTGGAAAGAGAAATCATGTTCAATTTCTATATATCCAATTATTGAGTTGGTCAGGGGTGATTTAAGGGCAAGGTTCCTCTGTGGGGGAGGAAGATGATTTGGCTACCCTTGATTCCTGGCAGTGTTGCCTTGGTATGTCTAATTCTAAAATGTCCTCCTTGGCATATCTGAATAAATAGGAGTAGACATAACTTAGGCCACTTGCTTTTTCAATGCTCACAGTTTTTTTGCTAGCTTTTGCACCATTTGATCAGTGGTGGTTGAGGGTGGATACTCAGAAGATAAAGAGGATTTACCTTTGTTAGGATCTCTCCTTATCTTTCCTTCCAAGATAAAGTCATCTTCTAGCTCAGTAGCCAAGTCTTGAGCAGTCTCAAGGTGTATGTGTCTAGCCCATCTCAGTAAAAAACTCACTTTAGGTAGCTGTGAGTTGATGAAGAAGCACTTAAGGTTTTTAGGTGTCGACTGTATAATATCAAGAATCCTATTCCTCAGCTTGTCAAACTTTACTATGAAATCCCTCATAGGTTCATAAGGTTCCTTCTTCATCTATGTGAGCTGGGTCAACAAAGCACGTGCATCTTTTGTAGGCTTGAAATTGGCTACAAATTTAGCTTTAAGAGTATCCCAGTCAGTCACTGACCTAGCCTGCAGATGGTGAAACCAGTCTATAGCAGCACCTTGTAGGGTTTCCACAAAAATCTTGACTGTTATGTCTTCATACTCCACACCTATCACACTACAAGATATGCTGAAGGCTGAAATGTGTTCATCAGGGTGAACTCTCCAATCACCAAAGAATTTGGGGAAATTCATCCTTAAACTACATGGTAGCTCATGTAAGGGTGGAGTTAGATTGAGTGGGCCAAAAGAGTTACCCTAGGGGCCTTGAACTGCCATGATGGGATTATGAAAAAGTGGGATAACAAATTTAGGTAGTGTGTGGATAGGCAAGGCTCTACTAATAGTAGAAAAAGTAGTTCTACCTTGGGCTTTTTGGCTTCTTGTATAGCGTGGAGTTGCCAGATTATAAAACAAAAATGGGAAAGAATTGGCCCTGCTTCAGCTTAAATCTTGAGGCTTCAAACTGCATGTTTTATCCTAGTGGCTCTAGTTTTGCAAACCAAATAATATAATGGAGATGGGAGAAGATGGTAAGGCTATAATGATAATGGGTAAGATATGGAATGGAGTCACCAAAAATTATAATGGATAAGGGTAGGGACTGCTTCAATCTGAAACTTGAGGCTTCAAACTGCATGTTCATCCCTAGCAGAGTCACCTAAAACTATTGGGTGAATATTTTGTTGACTAGCTAACTGGTGAGAAAAATAGGTCTCTTCAACCACAACATAGGGAGATTAGTTGGCTAGATGTGTAGGTTTACTACATCACCAGGGGACAAATCTCTCCTCTCATTAAGGGGAGGTTTCCTATAAATATGAGGAGGCTATACACTATGTATATGCAAAAAATAACACTCAGGGGTAGGATAAGCCATCCATCTCTCTTTTTGTAGAGATGATGTTAACAAATAGAGGATAAAATCTTGGTGAAAACATTGAAGGTACTTCTCTTCTTTCAGAAGTGTTCTTGCAAGAAATAGTAGTTCTTTCAGGTAGTAAAAGTAACTAGTAACCAAGGGCATAGTAACCAATAAACTGAGATGTAGCGCAAAGTCTCCACCTCGACTGCCCAAGAGTGAGATATGAAAGACAATGAGGGCACAAAGTCATCCCAATGTCCTTTACACAAGAACATAATACAAAGGATAATGAGGGCACAAAGTCATCCCAAGATCCTTTACACAAGAATAGAAAACAAACACACACTAAAGATAACTATGATAGCACAAAGTCTAAAAGTAACTAGCTTTAGGACATCTTCTGGGTTACTTCCACTAGCTCTGCTTGCCAAATTAAATAAACAAGAACACATTCAGAAGATAGACATAAGAATAATCTCCTAAAATGATACAAGCTATGACATCACAAAGTCTGCAAACAACTTATTTTCTGATTCAGATAAAATGATATGAACAACAATCTAAGCTTAAAGTCTCAGTATTTGCCTTTCAATTTGGGAAATTTTTTTCTTCTGGTAACAGGAAGATATCCTTTAAAACAAACCAAGAGATTACAATATATAGCACTCCAAGAAAGACTTGGGCACTTGTTTTCATGAAAAAGGCCCATGCTAAATTGAATGCCTTGAATGTGCCTTCAATTCTGTTTGGAGGGACCATACTCAGAACAGTGCATTGCCATAACTATGGCATGTACATTCCTCTAATATGTCTCTTCCTTAATATGGACTATCTAGTCCTTTTCCTGATGTCTGCGTAGTTGTTCAATTTGCCATTACTTCATGGAAGAAAAATAGGCCACATTCTTGATTTGGCATGCTCAGAAGTCCAATTGATCTGCTATTTCACCTATTGGAAATAACTCCCTTGAAGATATTTTAGCCTTTCCCTCTTTTTGCTATGATTTGAGCCCTCAAGCTATCTTTTCCCTTTTTGGTTTTGTCTTTTCCTAGCATTTGAGCTCTCAGGGCTATATCCTCGGCTTTGCTAGCTCTTTACACTCTTTCATGAAGGGTTCTTCCCTTTGGCATTTTAGCCTTTAAATGAATTCGAGTCCATCATCCTCCTTAGAAATTCCTTCATGTCTTTCCTACTTTCTTTGGCCACTTTTTTCTGATCTTAACAAGTGACACATGGTGTGTTCTACTGTGAAATAAGTGAGAACACATGGTAGCAGCCGCTTACTTTATCAACTCACCCAAGGCCCACCACAGTCTTTACGAAATGAATGGGAGAGGTTTCGGATATTGACACTTGGCAGCTTCCATCGAGCTTTTCAAGGGACACATGGCATGTTTCATGTAATCTATCAATCACACGGATGATGACACTTAGAGCACTCTGCTCTCAGGCTTTTTCCTTTTAGGCATTCCTTTGGTCAGGATTATTTCCTTTAGACAAAAGTCTGAAGGAATTCCTTCGGGCTTTGCCTTAGTCATTTTCCCATGGAAAATACTTTCAAAAGAATTCTAATGGCTTTTTCACTTAATAATTTTCTTTAGACAAAAAGTACAAAGGAAATTTTCCCTGTCAGCCTTTGAACAAATCTAAAGGAATTCTATCTTTTCTATCTTCTCTTTGACCCTTGAACCAATGTTGCCTGCCCTCCGTAAGGGCACTTGCTTCTAGTTCACTGCCCTCTGCAAGGGCATTTGTTCCTTTGGCTTTGGGGCAGCCCCTTCAACCTACTGATTGAACAAACCCATTGAACCAACCTTGGTTTAATGGTTTAATGGTTCAATGGTTTAATCAATTCAATCTCTTTATTTGGCTAAGTCCTTTTGATCTTTTGAACCAAACACATTGAACCATTTGGTCGTTGAACCCGTTGAACCGATGAACCAAAATGGTTCAAGGTTCAACAGTTCAACAGTTCAAGCCTTTGTTTTTCATTAAGTGTTTGCAACCATGGAACCTTGAAATGGTTAAACTTTTAACCTTGAAAAAGCACTTAAATCTTGCTGATTACATTGAACCTTTGAACCCATTGAACTCGTTGAACCAAAATGGTTCAAGGTTCAATGGTTTAATGGTTCAATGGTTCAATCCTTGCTTAGATGCTTGCTGATGGACATTTTTGATTGAACCAAGTCATTGAACCAATCCTCAAAATGACTGAGTGTTGGAAACTTGTTATTTTGATTGAACTCACCTGTAGAAGCCTTTGAACCTATTGTACTTGCTAGTCCCTTTACTGAAAAAGCTTGAAAAATGAGGAATTTGAAAGCTCAGAACAAATTTTGAAAAGGTAAGAGACAATTTTTTGGTCTTGTAGGACCAAAATAGTTTATATGTTGTCCCAAAAATGAGTGACATTTTTTTGGGGACAACAAAATAGATTATAAGTACGGGGACCATTATAATCTATCTGAGAAGCCAACTTTGAACCTCAATAACTTTTACCTCACTCACTCACATGATCTCAAAGTTTGACCATATGATCTCCTCATATAGGAGAATCCAACCTTATGAAAATATTATCTTAGAAACCTCACACATGTGAGATATAATGACACAAATTCTCACCTAGATTTTTCTACCATAGAGCCAACTATGTCAAAAACTTGTCTAGAAGGCCAACTTTGAACATGCATATCTTTTGTCATGATTCAAGGCTTAAATTAAATGTTATCAAAAATAAAATAGGAAAAAAAATAAAGAAACCCATATAATCATCTTCTCCTAAAATATCCACATGTGTGAGATATACCACCATCAAAATGCCTACTCGACTTTTCTTGCCTAATGCAAATTTAGCTATGTATGGGAAAACATTGTCAAACTGCCTAAGAGCCCAACTTTTCACTTGCATATATTTTGAAGCACTTTTACACATGATCTAAAATTTAGCACATAATAACTAGGCATAATAATAAACAAACCTATGTGACCTTTTCATCTTGAAACCTCCATGCATGTGATTGCTAACATCATCAACATGATTATTCAGCTCTATTTGAACATAGAAAACACTATCAAAATGCTTGAGAGCCCAACATTGCACCCACATATCTTTGACTGTATGTAGGCACATGACCTAACATTTAGTGCATATTAGCTAGAGATTGATGTGATCACAACCATATGACCCACTCCCCTTGACTTATCCACACATGATAATAATGATGTCATCAAACTACCTACTTAGATTATCTACCATTGGACCCAAAATTTTTAGATGAAAACTATGATGAATCAGATGAATTTCACTCATGAATACAAGATGTAAAATAATACTTCACCACTAATAGGACCCCTTTCACATGATCAATAATTTAGACTCATCCCTAATCATCTGAAACCATGCCAAAACTTAAGATCAACTAAGCATACTTCAAGCACACTAGGACAAGCACATTGCACACTTTGTCATTATTACTTAAGATATCAAATCACTTCATCCATTCACTAAGAAACATCCATTACATCACCATGACATCACCAATAACTCTCCAACACATCATATACATCATATTTATTAAATTAAATTTAATCTACACCCATCATTAATCTCACCAAATTAGTGTTATCTTGGCCAACAACTCTCCCTTGCATGCATCCTTACTTGGGATATATATATATATATATATATATATATATATATATATATATATATATATATATATATATATATATATATATATATATATATAAAGATTGAAACATTTTAATCCTATATTCATCATGTTATGATTGATTCTCCATTGGGATGTGTTAACTATCATGAGACCCATCATCTTTACTCCCTGTGTATGTGTTTTGTTAGGGGCATCATCAATTTATAACTCACTACTTAGGTCGATCATATTCTTCATCTTCTATCTCAAACTTGGCATCCCATCCCCTCACCTATCCATTGCATCCCACCCCTTGTTTCTTCTTTCAATTGGCCATCTATCTGATTCTTCTTCACATGTCCCTTTGAATAGGCATCATATCCACCAACATCATCTACTAACATTCATTCATGAAATGGTTTTTAATTGAAAGACCATTACTCATACATTGATCCACTTGTAATACCATTTCAAATAGGGGGAAAATTTATGTATATAAATTTTATTACTTTGTTAAACATTACTAATATCACTATTAGTCAACAATAATTCTACTTATCTAATTTATACCCTTTAATCTTTCTAATTCATCCCCTTCCTAATCATTTATATCATATTCCCCATTAATATTTATTCATACACTAACCTTATTCATCCTCACTAATTAATTAATTCCCCTAATCATCTACTATCTTATTCTAATCCTCACCTATCTATTTTTTAAGAATTTTAAATTCCCATGACCCACTTACCCACCTATACTAGCCTATTCCTAGGTTCTCCTCTACCCCTAGTCCATAATAACCTACCTAAACCCAATTTAATCCCCTATTTAATCATCATTAACCCCTAAGAAGGATGATAGAATTATCCAATTCTAAAATTCTCCCAATTCTCACCCCTCCTCTCTATAAGCCTCCAAATATATAGGCTTCCAAATAATTTTAAATTCCTTAGATAATCTTCAACCCTTGATCTCCCTAAACTAACTTTAAATTTCAACCATTGATTCTTCCCTCCTCTTTATATTTAAAAAATTCCATTCCTCCCTTGGATCTATTTACAAGCTATATAGAAAATCCATGCCCAACTATTGAAGCAATCAATAATTTCCATGCCAAACCAATCTCAAGCATCCATCCAACATTCTTGATCAAGCAATAACCATGTCCAAATTCTGAGTCTAAGATAATCAATCTCATCCTCTTGATTTTGCATCTATTTAATCATGATTTAAAACATTTAACTTTAGGATTAGAGTGCTTGATTTGAATAGTTTATTCATTTAGTTGCATTTAGTTTTAATGTCTCTAGACCTTACCTAAGTAGTTTGATGTTTGAGTAGATTTAGATTAATTACATGATCTCAGATGCAATAAGCTCAAATTTATCTATCATCTCATCATCCCTATTCCCATCACTAATCTAATCCACTTGAACCATTCAAATAACATTCGATATTTTATCATTTAATAACTAACATCATCCTATAATCACTAATCATCATCATCATCATCATCATCATCATCATCATCATCTTCTTCTTCTGCTCCATCCATTATCATTTATTCTTGAGTAAGAACTACATTGGCCTGAGGTCTTTTTTGACTATGTAGGCATCACTTAGTCACTTTCTAATGCTCAAAGATAACTTAACCACCATCTCCTTTCTCCCCATAATCTATCATTATCATCTCAATCATATCTTCTTCCCTATATTTTGGTCACTTTATCATATTGTTTTTCCTTTATCATCACCTATGTCATATTGATCGATTTAGCTTTAAGCTACACCCATAATTAAACTCATCAAATCAATCTTATCTTGGAAAAAAACTCTGCCTTTTATGAATCCTTACTTGGGATACATCTAAATCTTTTAGCCTTTTTATCCTATCATCATTATGTTATGGTTGATTCCCCCTTAGTATGTGTCAAAAATCATTACACCCATCATCTCTATTCCCTATGTATGTGTCTTTGCCAGGGGAATCATTAATTTGTAGCTCACTACTCAGGTTGATAATCTTCTTCATATTCTATCTCACACTTGGAATCCCATCCCCTCACCTATCCATTACATCCCACCCCTTATTTCTTTTTTCAAGTGTCCATCCTTCTCATTCTTCCCCACATATCTCCTCAAGGGGGCATTATATCCACCAACATTGTCTACTAACATTCATTCATGAAATGGTTTTTACTTTAAGTATAATTCATCTTAATTCACTCCAATTGCAATTCCATTTTAAAGAGGGGAAAAATATATGGATCTAAATTTTCTTGCTTCATTTAATATCATTAATATCACTCTTAGTTGACATTAATTCTACTTATCTAATTTATCCATTTTAATCCTATTAATTCATCCCCTTCCTAATAATTTATCTCATATTCCCCACTAATATTTACTCATCCACTAACCTTATTAATCCCCACTAATCCATAAATTCCCCTAATCATCTCTAATCTTATTCTAATTCTCACTTATCTATTATTTGAAAATTTTAAATTCCCATGACCCACCTACCCACATATACTAGCCTATTCCTAGGCTCTCCTACACCCATAGTCCCTAATAACCTACCTAATCACCATATAATCCCTAATATAATCATCATTAACCCCTAAGAAGGATTATGTAATTATCCAATTCTATAATCCTCCCTATTCTTACCCCTCCTCTCTAGAAGCTTCCAAATCTAGAGGCTTCCAAGGAATTTTAAATTCTTTGGATAATCATCAATCCTTGATCTCCCCAAACTAACTTTAAATTTTGATTATTTATTCTTCCCTCTTTATATTTAAATGAATCCATTCCACCATTGGAGTTATCTATAAGATATCTATAAAATCCATGTCCAACTATTGAAGCAATCAAGAATCTCCATGCCAAACCAAACTCAAGCATCCATCCAACATCCTTGATCAAGCAATCACCATGTCCAAATTTTGAGTCTAAGGTAATCAATCTCATCCTATTAATTTTTCATCCATTTAATCTTGATTTAGAGCATTTAACATTAGGATTAAAATTATTGATTTGAATAGTTTATTCATTTAGTTACATTTAGTCCTAATGGCTCTAGACCTTACCTAAGTAGTTTGATGTTTGAATAGATTTAACATAGTTGCATGATATCAAATCCAATAAGTTCAAATTTAACCCTACATCATGATTTATATATATGAGCTTAAATTGAACAACAACCCATTTGTAGTGTGATCGTTGATAATAGGTAAAGTGAGAATGGATGCACAATGAGATTACTTTGTTCATTAGGTTACACATACCATGACATACAACATCTAAAAGTGTCAAGAATTTAATGGGAAATAAAAAACCACTTTGGGACACATTGTGTTATCTCTTGAGGTGGGCCATGTTATACTATCTACTCTTTTTCTACTAGCACAAAATAAAATATTTAATTTGATATTGGGCCACCCTTGGTTACAAGAGTTTTGTGTTGTACTTATATAGCACATTTATGCCTAAATTTCACTCATTTTAATAAAGTTACTAAAATTTAAAGAATTAAATATTAATAACCTCTATAATATATGGTACCTCCTTGACCCCATCCACTACCATAGTTAATTGATATATCTATGCAATAAAAAATCACATTTTTATAGGTTTTATACCTAGGCAAAATGTTTCTATTCAATCAATTTGGCAAAAAATGCAAACCACTCAAAACAAACCAATGCAAAAGTAGTATTATCATAAAAAAGTGTCTACTCCCCAATAAACACCATCAAATGTAACACATTTAAATTTGTGATCCATACAGATGAACATGTTCTTAAAAAGGCACAATATTTATTATAATCTCTTACTAATCCTTATTGGATTGCACATCATTATACATCTCCTATAATTACTCCTCCTACACATGATTACATGGTATTGATTGAGATAGTTTTCTTACTACACATTATGCACTTTCTAATTATGATTTATGCACATCTAACACATTTTATTCACAAAAAGTAATTCATTTACTACTTATAATAAAATTTTGTAATTGTCACATTAATGGGATCATTGGCTATATTATTGCATTTTATAATTTTATATATTTTAAAAACTAATAAAATATTATTTAAAAAATATGATTTTACATAACTTCTTAACTATGCATTATGTTATTTTATTTGCTTGCATATGCGATCAATATGATCAATTTTTTTAAGCCCTTAGCTCATATTAGATTTTTGGGTTCTTAGATATTTATTTTCACTTTATATGTTTGAACAATCTAAAATAATGATCATTTATTTCATATTTTTCCATTTATCCCTTTGTTCCAATAGTCTGTACTAATAAAATTACATTTTTAAACAATGATAGAACCGACCATTAAAGGTCAAGATCAATTTCCACTGATGACCCTAGTTTTTTAATCATGTCCCATACAAATTTTCACATAGAAAGAAACATTTTAAGACATTCACCTTAATATTTTCAATTTTTAGATGTCTCACTCAGTGTCAGTATGGAAATCATTGTTTATTCATGAAAAATATATTTTTTCATATGATATATTACTCATACATATTACTTATTATGAAAATTGTAAATTTAATGAAAAGAGGATGTAAAATATTTCCCATACATACTCATTATGTCCCTTACATGTTTTAAAAAGTTACATTTCATCTATAGTGGGGGCATCTTTCTCACATATGGATATGTCATCATTCCTAGTGCATATTTAACATTGAAACATGTTGAAAATTATTCATACCCTCTCCTTTCTTCTAATTTTTAACCAATTATTTTCATTAGTTATTGTGGTTTCTAGTTTCAAAAAAAAAAAAAGTAAAATAAAATAAAATATTTGATAATATACAAAAATATTCAAATATTCTAAAAATTCAAAAATTAGGACTAAGCATGGTTACACATCTAACTTACATCATTTTTATATGTTATTTATCTCATGATTAATAGAATCATATTAATTGTATATCACATATAAATTTCATTGGTATTCATGATTTTTATGTAGGACATACAAGCTCTCACATAGACTAAGATGTTGGACTTGCCTTGACCGAATAACCTTGTTAAAGTGGGAGCATATTATCCACAAGTTACAATATATATGGGTATGATCATTATATGACTCATATATTTTAAGCTATATAATCTTTATAAATGTCTTGCTAACATATATATCTTACATTACATATGTGTATATATTATTTAATAGGATATGATCACATTATATATAAATAGTCTAGACTACATTTCTAGTTCTATGTTCCATTGATGTTATTACTTGTAAATAGTAGAGTAGATTTTGATTGTCTATTGTGTGTGGCCCTTGGTATTTGCATGCAATTTTTTTGAACATCTCTATGATATCTTATTTGGTATGTGTGGAATTTGAACAATTTTTTTTGTTATAGACTTTTGAACCTTTGTTTTTTATGTTATTTTAACACGTCTCTTATTTTTAATAGTAATCACATCCTTTGTGTGTGGCCCTTGGCCTTGTATGTGAAATCTTTCATTATGAGACATTTGAACATGTCCCTTTGCATTATTATATGGCATTGGGAGTGTTTTGTTTTTTGTCTTGTTAATATTATTAATTTTAATGAGTGCCATGATCCATATTATAAAATAACTAATGCATAGGATACCAACTCTACATTCTA
This sequence comes from Torreya grandis, assembly GCA_037957365.1. Lineage (NCBI taxonomy): Eukaryota > Viridiplantae > Streptophyta > Pinopsida > Cupressales > Taxaceae > Torreya > Torreya grandis. The sequence continues at coordinate 176,875 of JARHVA010002929.1, forward strand.
TTAATTTGAGCTTCATTGATACATTTCTATAGGCCTTGCCTTGTGTTACATACATAATACAAATGATATATTTATTACTCTATTGGCATAGTTTTTACATGTTATACATTATTTAGTGATTAAATATTACTATGGTTGTTACAATTAACTTTTATTTTGAGATGAGTGACTTTTAAGATCAATTCCCTCACCTCAAAAGGGGGCATTTATTGAGTATGATGCCAATGTGGGCACTTGATTATTAATTTTATATTTTTATTTGGTATTTTATTATTTTATGAAGGTTATTTATTTATATTATGTTATATATTAGTTTTTTTTGTAAATTTTAAACACTTTTTGGAAACTTTCTAAAAAATAGTTAGAAGTGCGAGTTAGAGTACAGTTCATTAGATGTGTACTTAACTGAACTCAAATACTTATTCATTCATCTTCAAGAGATGGGGCACATTTTGTAGAGTTTATTTGACTAAAATTAATTTAATTTTAATAAATTTACTATTTTCTATGGATTTGGAGTGCTTAGCTTGACTAGGTTGCATGAGTTTCTTACTTGTTAAGAAAGGTTAATTGCATGTTGACCTTCTATTGTCAATAAATCAACCTTGTTTTCTTGAATATAATTTTATTTATAGTTAAGTATATATTTATAAGTTTATTTGAGTTTACTTAGTTTTTAAGTAAATTTATTTATTTATTTGTCACTTTATAGACATAACTTTTCATGTAAGTTATCTTGTATAAAGCTTATTTTAACCATATTTATTAATAAAGAATTGTCCACAAGGTAGTTTGGTGCAATAGATCATATTTTGAAACATTTTTACATGTTTTAATATTTTATTTTACTGTAGTTATTCATAAATTAAAACCAAAAATCATATATTTTCTAATTTTGTATTATTTAGTGCAATTTTTGACAACAATCACATTTATAACCCTACTAGATTAACAACAAGTAATTCTAGGCTAGATTGATCGATACATAAATTAAATTTTAGATTAAATAATATATAATTTTAACTCCATACATACAATATAAAATCTTAATTTTGTATTATATCATCATTTAATAAAGGTGCATACGGGTTTCAAGTCATTATTAGTAGAATCAATGGCTTTAGTGAATTTTGCATCTATGAATATTCACATCTTCAAAGGTGATAACTTTGATTATTGGAAATCTCAACTGAATAGAAAACACTACCTCAATATTACAATACTTTGACTCAAGCTCATAAAATAAAAAAGAAAAGGTGAAGAAAATATGTTTTCTTATATATTCATAGTGTCATAGACCCAAACATTTATCCAAGAATTGTAGGATGCAATAATGCCCATGAGGCATGTAATACCTTGAAAACATCATATCAGGGATATAATAAGGTAATATAAATAAAACTTTAAAATATTAAATGAATTTTTAAAATTTAATAATGTCGGATAATGAAGGAGTTTGATAAAATTTCATAAGGATAGATGTATCATTGTATAGAATGAGGGTTTATAGAGAAACTATATAAGATAGTGTTATAATAAAGAAAAAAATGATATATTTAAATCAAAAATAGTTTCATATTGTGATTACTTTTTATGAGTATAAGGACATGAACACTATAATTGTTGATGAGTTGGTTGGTTCTCTCGTGTCCCATGAGGATAAGATGAGATTATATATAGAAGATCAAGATCAAGAATTTGAATAAGGAAAGCTATTAATTTAAATTCATATGTAAAATTAACAAATAATTTTCTTTTAATTATTGTAAAAAACTAGGACACATGATAAAATATTGTAGTATACTGGTAGCTGAGAATCAAGCTAATCAAGAGGGTGAAAAGAAGGCATTACAAGCTAAAAAAATTGATGTACAAGAACATTAAGATTATTGCTTCATATGTAATATGAGAATAGAGGATGAAATTTTTTTATAGTTTATTGATTTAGGTTACACAAATCACATGCCAAGTCATAAAGATGGTTTCAATAAGTTAGACGATTCCTTCAAAATCCAAGTGCAATCAAGTGATGGAAAGTCCATCTAAGTTGAAGTAAATGAAATAATTAAAATCATAAAAAGTTAAGGTAAGGGTGATATAAAGGATTTTTATTTTTATCCAAATCTGGATCCTAAGAGTATTGAACATAATTTCATAAGATATAGTGATGAAAGCAAAGCATATAAGTTTTATAATCCTACCAATAAACCCACAATTATTTATAGGGATTGTGATTTTTTTGAAAATGAGGTTTATGATAATTATGTTCATGTAACTATAGGGATAATAATTGAATGGGATTATCCTCTTTAATTTTATTTTAAGGGATTACAATGACCTACATGTGTTTCTAGTTTAACAAAAAATAATATTATCTCTTCTTAAGAGACTAGTCATCCATCTTCATCAACTCCAAACAAGTACAAGCATTTATTGATCCAAAATATAACCAATTAGATGTTATATTAAAACTATGAAATGAAGATCATAATGATTAAACATAAATAATTTAATTTTTTTAATGATGCTGATGATAAAATTATTATGTTTACATTATCATTTATGGCTAGTGAACATTAAAATAATTCAGAAGCTAGTCAAAGAAAATAGTGGATTGATGCTATGAAAATTGAGTTGGATTCAATTGATAATAATTATATATTGGATGTTATGAAAAATATATTAAATAAATATTTCATTAAAACCAAGTGGTTTTTTACACCCTTAGGCTATAGTGTGTTTAGGGATATGTGTGGCCGATTTGAGGCTTACATACCTTCATATTATTTTATTGCATTTTTCAATGTTCTTAGTATGGTTAGCCTATGGAATAACCATAGATAAGTAGAGTATATATAAGTTATTGGTTAGTATTTTATCATAATATTATGAATTATGTCATTATTACATTGTTATGGAGGTTGCCCCCTCAAAGTGGCTCAATCATAATATTCAAGTATTCTAATATTTCATTAATTATTGTTATGGATCTAATTATTTATTATAATATTACAAATCATATAAATAATTTCATTTTAAGTGGAATTAAAACTTATATTTGGGCAAGTTTCTATGATGTATTTTTTTTGGATCTAGCATCCTGAGCACTAAAAGGTCAAAAAAACATAACTTGTGATCTGGGAAGAATTGAAATTTTTTGTCACCACAATTTTGTTCATTGATTTTTTCACAAAAAGCAAATTTAATTTTTTTTTTAAAATATTTTTTTAACCTTGTGCAAATTAAGTCATTGGATTCATCTCTATGAGACAATTTAAATGGTGTATCTTATTGACACAATTTTGTTGGCCTAAAATTTTTACCTTTGTGTGCATTAACAGTCACTAGATTCATCTCTGTGAAGCAGTCATAATGGTATCATCTCCCACTACACATGTTTTAGGTTTTGTGGATGTGAAAAATTGAAAAAAAATCCTAAAAATCCTCACAAGGATGACATAGAGTTTGGAACTTATGATCTGTGTATTTAAGAGATAGTTCAAAAAATTAAGTTAGAGTTACATGGCATGGTGTATAAAGATGATCTTGATGTGAATAAAGGGGCCATCATGAGGCTGAGAAGGGACCCAAATCGCTTGCAAGAACAATTGTAATAAATAACTAGGAAATTGGCCAACTTTGAAACTTACACATTACAAAATAAACCTCCACCACTCTAATTTAGTTCTCATACTCTAAATAATCAAAACATTAATCCTAGTCAAAATCTAATGTTGCCAAAAGTAGACCTACACAACTATAATGGTAATGATACACTAATTTAGATACTTAGAATTTAAAAATTTAATTGATCTACATCAGACTCCATGCTTACAAAATATGGTCATGGCCTCTCTATATTTGAAACTTGAGTAGTGGATATGGTATCGATGGTTATGTGCTCAAAATAAAAATAAGGGTCTCTAACTAAAATTTCCTTTTTAGGGGATATTTTCTAAAATGCATAAAACTATAAAAACCTAAACACTTAAACTTCATAAATCCAAACTACACATATAAAATATTATGTTAACTATGTCTTAAATCATATATGACACAATAACTTTCATATTTCTATAACTATGATCACACACATATCACATAACACTCTCATATCATATTATTTCTATAAAATGCATTGAAACATAATCATAGATAAATCTACATAATACCAAATACCAAAGACATATTCTTTCATTATGTAGAAAAGATTACACATATAAAAAAGGTGGATACATAAACATACTACTCTCAATTCTCTCTTATTACAACAATATATTTATCAACTCTTACAATAGAAATCATAAACTATGACAAACTTATATCCATTACAATAATAAGTGAAGAATTCTCCAATGAAGTCCAATTTTGGATCCTATATGAAACCAACATCAGCTAGATATGGAAGAATCTTTCATTACCAAAGACTAACACTCTTGTGAATATCTCTCCTTCAAGATAGAAGTTGAACCAATTTTCAAGATCAAAAAATAAGGGGGGATTTGTGTTTGAAAAATATATGTTATAAAGGGATAAGTTTCATAACTATACAAATACAAAAGAGAAGGAGAAAGAGAGGGAAAAACATGAGAGAGAAAGAATTGCATCCAAGTTTGAAGTGGTATCACTATTCATCAATAGTGCTTTTTTACTCTCACATGTGTAAGGGAATATTCAAGATTTGTCTTTGATCAAAATCCATTTGCCTTCAATCCTTGCATGTGATCCTCAATCAAGAATAGTTGATCTTGTCTCCTACTTTCCCATATGCAAGATCATAATTTAAAATATTCCTTCAATTACATGCTTGAGTGGGTAGATGAGATCTTCAATCAATCTATCCTTCACATGCCTCTAATATTCCTCCATATGGCCAAGTGGGAAAATTGTACCCCACTTATTTGTCCTCTAATTTTAACATTAAAAAATCATTATGTGGGTCAAACCACATCACTAAATATACTTCATCACTAAGCCAACTCAACACTATGCCATGTCATCATGCATAGTCACTCATGAATAGTGATCCATGAATAGTAATTAGTGAATAATGATTCTCCCACTACTATTCCATTACAATACCTGACTTATCCTATGGGAATAAAATAGGCTATCATTCCTCTACCAAAATATCTATTAGGAAGTAGGGGACATTATACTCCTCCCTTTCCAAGATTGCTTGTCCCTAAGTAATTATAGATTTTGATATTTTGAAATCTATTCACCTTCCCACATGGCATCCTATAATGGAAAGTCCTTCCACTGTACCAAAATATCAATGATGATTTAGTTCTTGATCTTCTTATCTTGTACCTCAATAATTGATTTTAAAAATAAAATCAATATTACCTCCTCATCCATATGTGGAAACTTAAAATATGGCTCAATATGTTATCCAAGTGCCCTTTTGAGGCAAGACACATGAAATCAATTATGGATCCTGCCATGCTCAGGTAACTCTAACTCATATGTGACCTCACCAATCCATCTCAGAATCCTATAAGACCCATAGAATCATGGCTTTGATTTCTCACCACCACTCTTCTTTGAAGAGGATTGCCTATAAAGTTATATGTAAAGGAACACCAAGTCACCCATATCAAATGATCTCTCCATCCTATACCAATCATCATATTTACTCTATTGGTTTTGTGCTTACTACATATTCTCCTTGGTAGCTCTCATGATGTCTTGGTTGTCTTCAATCTAGTTATGAGATTTGGGTGCTTGACTATTTACTATCACTTGATCAACAAATGATGAGGCATCATACCCATAAAGTACTCTAAATGGTGTTATGACAATGCTCATATGATGGGTTGTATTGTATCAATGCTCTCCTAAGTATAACCACTTAACCTATTCTTTTTGATGGCCTACTACATAGCTTCACAAATATCCCTCTATCCATTTATTCATTACCTTTGCTTGACCATTAGTCTATGGATGATAGCTAGTACTTAGTGTTAACTCTATACCTACCAAACTAAACAAATCCTCTCAAAATTTACTCATTAATCTACTATCTTGATTAATGATGATGTTCTCAGGCAATCCATGTAGCCTAAAAATCTCCTCAAAGAATAATACTGCTACATGAGGTGGATTTTACTCAATTCATATTAAAAAGAAATAAGCATACTTGGTCAAATTTTTGACCACCACAGAAATACAATTCTTACCCTGAGCCTTGGGTAAGCCTGTGATGAAATCCATTGAAATACTCTCCCATTTATGGTTTGGAATGGCCAATGGATGAGGTAACCCTATAGGGAATGAGTGATCAAATTTTATCTATTGATAAACCACACACTCTATGATATGATTGAGGACATCATCATTTAATCCTATCCTTATAAATATCTCCCATATATATATGTAAGTCTTGAAATACCTTGAATGTCTTGCCAATGGGGTATCATATACAACACTCAAGATCTTCTTCTTCATTCGTGACTCAGGCACAAGGTATACCCTACCCTTCTAAAATACCACATCATCCACAAAATTTTACCTATGATCTTGTATTAATCCATCTAGGATCTCACAAGAAAATTGGTTCTTAGAATACTCAACCAAGTTATGAGATTTCCAATCCACTAAAATCTCTGTCATAGAGCAAAGGGATGCTGCCTAGATAATGCATTAACTACTACATTATTTTTTCCCTTCACACAATATATATCAAAATCATAAGATTGCATCTTGATTACCCACTTCTATTGATGATCATTTAGGTTTTTTATCTCCATGAAATACCTCAAGCTATCATGATCCATTCAGACCACAAACTTTTTTCCCACTAAGTATTATCAAAATTTAACCAAGGCATGCAAAATAGATAGCATCTCATTATCATAATTAGAGTACTCATGATCTATCATACTCATGTTTCAACTCTAATAGGAAATGGGATGTTTATTATACATTATAAATTCACCAATACCCATACCTAAAGCATTACATTTGAGAATGAATGGATGTGAAAAATTTGGTAATGCTAACACTAGGCATGTTCTCATCACCTTCTTAAGGTGATAAAATACCTATTGTGAATATTATAACTAAGAAAATGCCCCTTTATTATTCAAATATGTCAATGGTATTATCAACTAAAATCGCCCCTTCATGAACCTCCTGTAATAGAAACATAGTCCTAGAAAGCCTCTTAAATGAGTTAGGTTCCTCAGCGGTGGACAATCAATGATCACCTAAATCTTAGCTCAATCCACCTTAAATCCTCCTACTCTAATCATAAATCCCTAATAGAGGATATCTCTCATCCCAAATTCACACTTGGAAGCCTTTGCATAAAGTGACTATGCTCCCATAATAGTCAAGACCTCATCAAGGTATCAAAGGTGTTCTTCCCATGTTTTGCTATATATCAAGATTTTATCAAAAAATACTAGAACAAATTTATACAAGTGGAAATTGAACACATGGTTCATAAAAGACTGGAATGTAGCTAGAGCATTATTCAACCCAAATGACATCACTAATAATTTTTAGTGCCTATAATGACACCTAAAATCTATCTTGTGTACATCCTGCTCCCATACTCTAATCTGATGGTATCCTGAGCATAAATCAATCTTGGTGAAGAACTCTACTCCATGTATATCATCAAGTAACTCATTGATCTTGGGAATGGGATATCAAATTTTTATCATCTTATTGGTGAGATCATAGTAATCAATACACATCCTCAATATCCCATCTTTATTATTCACCAACAACATCAAAGAAGCAAATGGACTAGAACTAGGCTAAATATATCCAATGTGGAGTAGTTATTTGATAGTCTTATTGATCTCTTCCTTAAAATAATGAGGATGATGATAAGGAGTAGTGATAATTATTCTAATCCATTCCTCAAACTCTATCACATGTGCAAACCCTCTATCAGGTCTCCCTGAAGGCATCTCACTAAAAACTCCACTATGCTTATCCATTAGGGACTGTATGCCAGTGTGGTAATCTTATTTACCACCTCTTGCATTCTTCATTAAGATAAATCAATGAACTAAAAAATTTATATCATTATGCCTTAATGTCCTCTCCATACTTTTGGCTATAAATACCCTTGAAATTCTATTGGACATTTCTATCAACACCACATGCTTCCTATTTGATTTGAACTTCATCTCCATAGTCTAGAAATTTTGAGAGAATTCCTTGAATTAATATAACCACTAAACACACAACATAATGATGGTATTACCAATACCAACCACATACAAATCATTGATCACCATATGATTTCCCAATGTAATATTGAGCCATGGAACACATTTGGTGTATGTCCTAGTAAAGACATCAACTATAACCACATTAAATCCTTCAAAGTCTTTAATCTGTAGTCCCTAATGCATGACTAATGCCTTGTTAGTGAAGTTATGGGTTCCTCACTATCAATTAACACTAACATTCATTACCCATGAAGTACACCATGAACCCTAAATGTATTGTACTTGGTAGTACCATATAGTGTAGCAATGGTAACCACTGGTGTGGGATCCTATATCTATAGGCTCTAACTCCTCATGATCATCATGATTACTATGATAATTTGGCACATCACTATCTGAAGTCTCATTGTCCTCTATTGGGATCACCTAAATGTAGTGTATTTTCGCCTTCCCCTTGCACCTGGATCCTGGTTCCCATGGGTCCGTACATGTAAAACATAATTTATTCATCTATAACTTAGCCCTAGTTTCATTTGGGATGTAAGGATTCTTTGAAAATCTAGGTTCCTTATCTTACTTATACATAAAAGGCTTCATAATAAACTTTTATGGAACCTTTGACTTGGGAGTAGAGAATTCCAAGTCTTGTACCCTTCTGATAGCATCTTACAGAGGAGGCAGACCAAATGCCTTCACCCAACCTCATAATGGATCTATCAGTCCCTCAATAAATAAAAAGGTCAATATTCTTTCAAAAACATCTAAAACCATGACTGATAGCATCTAAAATTCTAAAATGTAGGTATCAAGCATGCCATATTACCTCAAGTGTGTGATCTCTTTAAAGAACAACTCAAGATCCTTCTTATCGAACATGTCTATCAACCTTTGTGTGAACTCCCCATATTTATCAATGAGCCTATATCCTTTTGTCCTTAGGATATCATCCCAAAGTGCCACCAATCATGTGCCTCCCCTTCAAAATGAAGGGTAGCAAACTTAATCACCTATCTCTCAAGTATGGGATTCAACTCTAAATATATCTCTAACTTCTGGATCCATGATCTCACTATGCACTTATTTGAACCATCAAGGTTTGGGAGGGTAATTTTTCCCAAATTTAACTATAAATACTGATTAGAAATATATTTATCCTAACATGGCTTGGTGTTATACTTCTATCTATAGTTATCTGTAAAAGTCATGGTTGCCTAAAAATCAGCCCCAAACTATTGGTAAACTTTGAAGAATCTATCCTCCTCTAGATCATTTGGTTGCTGTAGTATATTAAATGCTACATCTTAAAAAGAGTTAGGCATGAATATCCTTGACACCTTATGTGAACTACTAGTGTGAGGGGTAGTATGGCTTGTCTCCCCATTTGTAGCTCTAATAACATCACTGTTGCATGCAACTGGATGTTGTGTAAGATGAATTAGGTATGCATTTATTTTTTCCTACTCCTTGACCATACTCATGAATTTTTTTTGATGAATTCCAAACTATAATCTCCAAATGTTTCTTGATCATGTTCCTCAACCATATCTCTAGTTATAGCAATAAGATTAGTCTTTTCTAGGGGATCACCATCTCTGCTTCATAGGTTATATTTAAAATTACCTCCTACAGGTTGCATTAGTAACCTTTCTCCATAATAGATCTGAAAAAACTTAGTTTTTCCCAAATAGGCTGGCAAGATCACCAATTCTGATACAATTGAGATATCCTTTTTATGGGATATTTTATAAAACACATAAAACTCTAAAAACCCAAACACTCAAACTTCACTTATCCAAACTACACAAGTAAAATTTGATGCTAACTATGTCCTAAATCACTTATGACACAAAAACTTTTAGATTTATATAACTATGATCACCCACATATCACATAACACTCTCATATCATATTGTTTCTATAAAATGTATTAAAACATATTCATAGACAAATATGCATAGTAACAAATACCAAAAATATATTATTTCATTATGTAGAAAAGATTACACATATAAAAATGGTTGATACACACACATAGTACTCTAAATGTTATCTTATTATAACAATATATTTATCAACTCTTACAATAGAAAGCATAAACTATGATAAACTTAAAACCATTACAATAAAAATTGAATCATGCTCCTGTATGAAACCAAAATCAAATAGCTAGGGAATAATATTTCACCACCAAAGACTATCACTCTTGTGAAGATCTCTCCTCCAAATAGAAGTTGAAGCAATGATCAAGATCACAAAATAATGGGGGGTTTGTGTTTATAAAAGATATGTTACAAAGGGAGAAGTGTCATACTTATAGAAATACAAAAGAGAAGGAGAAAGAGAGGGAAAACCATGAGAGATAAATAATTGTGCCGAAGATTGAAGTGGTAACATTATTCATGAATAGTGATTTTTTCCTCTCACATGTGCAAGAGAATCTTCAAGATTTATCTTTGACCAAAATAAATGTGCCTTCAATCCTTGCATGTGATCCTCATTCAGGAATAGTTGATCTTGTTCCCCACTTTCCCATGTGTAAGATCATAATTCAAAATATTCATTCGATTACATCTTGAGTGGGTAGATGAGATATTCAATCAATCTATCCTTCATATGCCTTTATTATTCCTCTATGTGGCCAAGTGGGAAATTTGTGCCCCATTTCTCTCTCTTTTAATTTCAACATTAGAAAATCATTATGTGGGCCAAGACACAAAGCCACCTCAATACTATGTCATGCCATCATGCACGGTCACTCATGAATAGTGGTACATGAATAATTCCCATGAATAGTAATTAGTGAATAGTGATTCTTCCAATACTATTCCCTTACAATACTTGACTTAGCCTATGGGAATAAAATAGGCTATCAATCCACTACCAAAAGATCCATTAGGAAGTAGGGGGCGTTACACTTATTTTATTGGTCCATATTTTATGAATATTTATAGCTCTAATATCACAATAATATCTCAAAAAAATACTTTAGCCAACTATCCAAACTACACCAAAATTGGACTGTAAATGATTATATTCATCAATTTTAGAATTTATCTTTACATGTGGAAGGCATAATGAAAAATATCTAACTAGCCTATTTTTAGGCAGCCTTAAGGATAACATCCAATTGGAGGTTTACATGTTTAGTCCCAGTTAAATATCTAAAGCCATATCAAGGGCACACATGGTAGAGGAAAAAGAGCTTATCAAATGAATACCTTTCACTAATGTCTGTAAAGACACTTTCCTAGCACCATCATTACCTTAGTCTACCTGAATGAACCCTCAACAAATTAATGAGAAACATGCAAAAGGTTTATGTTCTAGTTGTGATATAAAATGGAGCAATGTACATCATTGTGCTAAAAATATCTTTTTTGATATTGAATGAACCAATGAGGATGATGAAGATGATAAAGCCATAGGTGCATGTTTAGATGAACCTGAGGATGAATCTGAAGATTCTCAAACTACTATTTCATGTCATGCACTTTATGTTATTAATACTCCTCAATCTCTTAAGATGTTGGGTTTCCTCAAGAAACATAAGGTGATTGTGATGATTGACTCTGGGAGTACATACAACTTTATCAATAGTAATTTGGTTACTCATTTGAACTATTTAATTCACCCAGCTCCATAATTTTAGGTCATTATTGTAGGTGGTGTTACCATAAAATAATTTGGAAAATTCCATAATATTATGCTTACTAAGGGATACTACCAATTAGATTCTCTTATGTTTTTTATTCCCATGGGAGGAACTAGCATTATTCTATGAGTCCAATAGATCACCATGTTTGGCAGCATTGAGATTAACATCCATGAACTATTCATGTGCTTCCATTTATAAGGCATGACATTTGAATTGTGTGGATTATGGGCTAAATATCCACAACTCGTTAGTTCACATGAGATGATCAAGATTATTATAAAAGGTGATGAAGGATTTGTAGCACACTTATTTTCCATAGAATTTCAACCAACCAAGGATTCTACCCATCCTAATTTACAAATGGTGTTGGATTACCATTTTGTTATTTTTGGTGATATGCCAAAAGGTCTTCAACCAAATTAAGCACATGATCATGCCATAAAAATACTTCCCATGAGTACACCACATAACATCAGACCCTACATGTGTATCTATGCCTATAAGAGTGAAATTTAAAAGATGGTGTAGGAGATCTTGGATGCAAGAATCATTTGACACAGACAAAGTAAATATTCCTCCCAATGGTCATGCTATAGAAAAAGGATGACACTTGGAGGATGTGCCCAAACTATAGATAACTCACCAAGTACACCATAAAATATAATTTTCATAATCCATTAATTAATGATTTGATAGATGAATTTCATGGTGCAGTCTATTTTACCAAGTTAGCTCTTCACTCTAGGTATCATCATATTTGAATTCGAGTAGAAGACATACCTAAAACAGCTATTAGAACTCATGAATGCCTTTATGAGTTAATAATCACACCTTTTAACCACACAAATGCACCATCTACATTTCAGAGTTTGAAAAATATTATTTTTAACATATTTTTGAGAAATTTTATATTGGTGTTTTTGATGACATCCTCATTTACAACAAAAATTGGGAAAACCATTTGAAATATATGAAAGAAGTACTCTCAACTATATAACAACATCAAATTTATGTAAAACCTTCCAAATGTGTTTTTAGAATATAAGAGGTGGATTAATTATGTCATATTTTTTCACATGAAGAAGTGAAATTTGATCCTAAAAAATCCAAGTGATGATGGAGTGGCAAGGTCCTGAGACAATCAAGAATATCTAGGGATTTCTAGGGTTAACAAGTTATTATCACTGGTTTGTTAAAAATTATGGTAGCATTACAACCCCACTAATATATTTTTTGAATAAATACTCCTTCCAATGGACTGATATAGTTACCAATGCATTTGAATAGTTGAAAATCACTGTGTACCACTCCATTTCTAGCTACTCCTATTTTTTCTGAAACTTTTATTATGGAATGTGATGCATTATGATATGGCATAGGGAATATATTCAAGCAAGAAGGAAAACCACCTAAATTTGAGAGTCACCAAATAAAGGTAAAAAAATAAGATTAAGCCAATCTATGACAAAGATATGATGAGTATTTTACATGTAGTCAAGTAATGGAGACCTTATCTAATGGGTCATCACTTTCAGATAAAGACTGTAGACACCTATGTTTGGCCACCGATAACCTTCAACCAATATTTTGGCCAATTTCTACCCAAAATGCACAATTTGGCCTAAAAACACTTAACACACTTAATGATGTGAAACAAACACATTCATGTGCCAATTTTGGCCAGGCTATCCCTAAATGGGGAAATGCAATTTATGGGTCAGCTAACTTTGATCAGATCATTCTGAGTCAAAATGCCAATTTTACACCTAGGTGCTCTAGATTTCTCTTTCCTATCAAATATCTTACATAAGACATGTGCCTTTGTTATTTTATACTGGGATAATGAATCCAATGCATCTGACATCAACTTCCAAATCTAATCTAGTCAAAATTTGGACCAATAACAATGCATTATGATCAATTTGAGTGATTTATACACAGAGTGCTTAATCATGCTTAAGAGCTAATTAATCCGAATAAAGGCCTAATTAATAATTCCATGGAAACTCGTTGAAAAATTATTTTTAGAAATGAATATTGAATATCTACATCATCAAGTGATCTCATTTCTTGGGAAGACATCCCTAGGCCATAAATTCCATAAATATCAAGATTCATGCCCTCCATGCCTCATCAATACCTTCTATGATGCCCTCTATGCCTCTTAATTGGTCCTTCTTGCAATGTAATGATGATAATAATTATAAACTTAATTCCAAAAATTTAACTAATCCTCAAGCATACATCTCAATCTTAGGATGGATGGTTTAGGTTGATTCTAGACATTTACAAAAATCTATAAATAGGAGGCCTTACTACATCATTTATAAGCTATTTTGGTGCAAAGTTATAATGCAAAACATCTTAAAAAAGCCATTAAAATTAGTGTTACCATGACAAATTGATTCCAAGCCAAGGCACAAGGCAAAGGTCCTAAGGAGAAGAGGAGATAGCCAAGCCTCCTTTGATGAAGACTTCATGAGCAAAAACTAAGAAAGCCACTATAAAAAGCATTATGGAGCATCCAAGGAAGTTAAAAGAGGGTTTCTTTTGCATTATAGTTGTGTGTTTTATTCATATTTGTTAACTTAGCTCTCCCTAGTGTCTAGGTCTAGATATGCTATGCTAGTTAGTGTGTTTCTTTCATTTTTTTCATTTTGGAAATAATACCATACTAACCATCCTCTTTTGAGTCAAATTCCTAGTTTACATAATGGCACACCCGATGGGACTAGACGCATCCCATACCTAAAGAAAATCATTTTGCAGCTTTAAAATCTTTATTTAGATCATAAAAAAATCTTGCAAATTAATTTTCTAACCTTGTTTTGCCATTTTTCTTTGTCATAGGTTTATACAGTAACTGACATCAGTTAGTAAAATTGATATCAATTAGATAGCTTAACCGATGTCAGTTAGTAAAAACTAACATTTTTTGGATAGCTATCATTGGTCATATTGGTATAACTGATGTTGATTAGATATCCATCATCAATTAAAAAATGTAACCAGTGTAGGTTATATAACTGACATCGATCACTATGTTTTTCTTAAAACACAGACTTGAGAGATCTTTTTTTTAAGTTCATTATTTCAAACCTAGAAGATATTCAAGGCTAAATGATATGATAATGTTTTTGTTGCAGGACCAAGCTCAAAATTTTCTAAAAACATGTTTTAGATCACCTTTTGCATGCTTAAAAATTAATTAAGAACCTTGTTTTGGTGTTTAAAAAAAATTTAGATGTTTATGGTGAATGTTTTCAAAGTTTGTAACTAAGACCAAGGGGTCAAATGAACACCACCTCATTTTCCATTTGGGCTTAAAAATGAACTCACCTTTTCAAGTTTTTGTATTTACTTAGTTATTTAAGTTAAATTTTTGTTAGGAAAAAAGAGGGGTGTTGTACGTATGCTCTTCCTTTTATCCCCTTTATGGAACCATTGGAATCAAAAGTGCCATTCCTATTTCAAGTAGCCTAATCCAAGGCTTAGAAATAAAGTCATCTAAAGCACTCCCTAAAAACTCATCAAAGGTGGGTGACCTTGAAAATGACCCTAAAGTCTTTAAACTTTCATGCTTTTTTTATTTTTATGCAAACTTGGCCTATGAAGGGGACATCATGACCTCTTATGAGTTCTTCAGGGAAGCTTTGACCCAGGGTTTCACTTCCTAGTATTGACTTCATTTGGCTCCTAATTGGAGTTGCACATAGGATGTAGTGGCACTTTGGACATCACACTACACTGAGTGAACAATAAGATGTAGCGGTTGCAAAAAGGACTAGACTTTTTAATAACAAGTCAAGTGATATGGACCCAAAATACATGATTTAATTTTTCATTGTTTCATGTGAAAGTTATTTTTAAATTGATTTCCCTAAAACATTCAGAAACATGTTAGATATTATAACAATCCCCACTTGCCATGGAAGTATTGTTGGTGCAAGGTGTACCTCAAGGTCCATGTTATACTACTGTCATTTGAGAGAAGGTGGGGGTGTAAAAACCCTACTATATAATGTGTATTTAATTTTGGATGAACACTTAAAATCTTCTCAAAATGATGTATATTAATGGATTCCAACCATACCAAGCAACCTTGTCAGTTTAGGATCTAAGAGGGATTAATTAGTTTGTCGTGTCCTAGATTAAAGTCTTGTTTAAAGTCAAAACTTGGTGTAAACAAATAATTCAAACCAAACACATGGTCCTCATTTTCCTTTGAACAAAGAGGTGTTATGTTTCTCAAATGAAATAATTAATTTTTCTTGTTCAAAGTTCATGAAAAACTTGGGAGTCATATCATCCACTTTGGCACAATTATGTCACCCAATTGAGTCTAGACCTTTACCAAAGTTGTTTTAAGTCCTTCACTTATAATCTGAATTTGAAATTTCACCTTTATAAGTTCATAGGGTTGATGTGTTAAGTGGGTTCACCATTTATAATAAACATGAGGGAACTTAGGTTTAATTTCCAATTTGGGTTGAAGGCTGTTTAAGACATAATCATTTTCATCAATTGATAGACTTAAGCCATTTTTTTCTAAACACTTTCACTTTGAGTCTATGCACCACAACATTTTGAGTCAATAAAAGTAGTGTTATGCTATAAAATTTATGGGAAAATGTATTTGCCTTAGAGAGTTTTTGAAACAAACTTTTTTTTCACACCTTTTGGGTAGTTTAGCGCTACCCAAAACATTTCAAATATTGTTTAGTATACCCTCTTGCATAGAGTTCAAATTTGTTTCGACATTTTCAGACCAATCCAAGTGTACTTTTGTGATATTTTGTTTACCATAGTTATACTATTCACTTTTGTCTAGCTTGTTTGTCTAAAGAACCAAGTTTTATACCATTTTTTGTGAGAAAATAAACTATTTCTAAAGTCCCTTTTGTTTTATACCTTATACCTAGTTGATCAAGTTCATGTCTAAGAATCAAATGCCAAGTATTTGTTAGAAGTGTTTCAAATCTATTAGATTAAAACTTTTATCTATTTCAAAGTATAACTTTTAACATTGTTTGGCTAAGAGTCCTAGTGCATGCCTTGTTTGAGCTTAGCTTTTGATGCCACATTTGGCCAAAAGACCTAATTTTTTTTAAATTTTTAGATTAGACTAATCTGAAACACTTAGACCTTAGAGTTTGGAATTTTGATTTTTGGTCCATTTACTTGCTTATCTTTGTGTGAATAGTGAAACATTAGATATTTCACGCTAGCTTGTTTCCTCACAAATCTTTGCATAAACTTTTTGATCCTTTTGATGAATCTAGACCAAGTTGGAACATCATCTATTTTAGATTCTATCCTTTTTAGAGTTTGTATAACTCTTTGACCTTTTATCACAAAGCATTGACTATGGATCCCAACATGTATTCCTACACTCGTATTGGACTCATGTACAATCTAGGGATTAGTAATCTAGTTACATAGGAAGAAATGGTGCAAGACCTTATGTGGATAATATTGCTTATGAGATGGATTCTTATCCCTCTTATAATACTCAATCAGGGGCATAAAGCCAAGTGTCTAAGAATGAAATGCCAAGTGTTTGTTAGAAGTGTTTCAAATCTATTAGATTAAAATTTTTATCTATTTCAAAGTCTAGCTTTTGACGCTGTTTGGCTAAGAGTCCTAGCACATGCCTTGTTTGAGCCTAGCATTTGATGCCACATTTGGCCAAAAGACCTAACAATTTTTAAATTTTTAGATTAGACTAATCTAAATCACTTTGACCTTAGAGTTTGGAATTTTGATTTTTTGTCCATTTACTTGCTTATCTTTGTGTGAATAGTGAAACATTAGATATTTCACGCTAGCTTGTTTCCTCACAAATATTTGCATAAATTTTTTGATCCTTTTGATGAATCTAGACCGAGTTAGAACATCATCTATTTTAGATTTTGTCCTTTTTAGAGTTTGTATAACTCTTTGACCTTTTATCACAAAGCATTGAGTATGGATCCCAACATGTATTCCTACACTCATATTGGACTCATGTACAATCTAGGGATTAATAATCTAGTTACATAGGAAGAAATGTTGCAAGACCTTATGTGGATAATATTGCTTATGAGATGGATTCTTATCCCTTTTATAATACTCAATCAGGGGCATAAAGCCAAGTGTCTAAGAATGAAATGCCAAGTGTTTGTTAGAAGTGTTTCAAATCTATTAGATTAAAACTTTTATCTATTTCAAAGTCTAGCTTTTGACATTGTTTAGCTAAGAGTCCTAGCGCATGCCTTGTTTGAGCCTAGCTTTTGATGCCACATTTGGCCAAAAGACCTAACAATTTTTAAATTCTTAGATTAGACTAATCTAAAATACTTCGACCTTAGAGTTTAGAATTTTGATTTTTGGTCCATTTACTTGCTTATATTTGTGTGAATAGTGAAACATTAGATATTTCACGCTAGCTTGTTTCCTCACAAATCTTTGCATAAATTTTTTGATCCTTTTGATGAATCTAGACCAATTTGGAACATCATCTATTTTAGATTCTATCTTTATTAGAGTTTGTATAACTCTTTGAACTTTTATCACAAAGCATTGACTATGGATCCCAACATGTATTCCTACATTCGTATTGGACTCATGTACAATTTAGGGATTAGTAATCTAGTTACATAAGAAGAAATGGTGTAAGAACTTATGTGGATAATATTGCTTATGAGATGGATTCTTATCCCTCTTATAATACTCAATCAGGGGCATAAAGTCAAGATCTATTGGCTAACTATCTGGTTAAACACCACCTTATTCAAAACAAAACCAAGAACAAACTGCATAATACCTAGCTACAATACCCATAGTGGATGAGCCAGTTCTTCAACAATCATATTCTACTAATATGGATTCCATGTATGATCCATTTTTTTTTGAGTGATATTTGTTAGAGAACAAAGATGAGATTTTGGTTAGAGCTATAGAGGCAGGGGCCAAGTTTCCAATAGTCTTCCCCCATGAAAATTTACCAATTCTAGTAAGAGTACCCCATAATATCATTTACGATCAACATGCTTCTTTTAGAAATCCTATGGCTCTAGTCCAAACAACATATCAATACCCTAATATATCTAATCAAGGTAAAAACATCATGGAATATCACTTTAACCAAATACAGACAACAAATCAAACCTACCTGAATTTAGCACATAATTTCAATCAGATGAACATGGTAAGTAAGCCTCTTATTAACCTAGTTTCTTTAACATGAGTGTTGATAGAGTTAACTAGATAAGAGAATCTAATTTTTGACCCATTCATACAAAATTATTTGATAGATAACTTGATTCATATGCCTGTTATTAAAGAAGTGTCTTTGGCCTCTACATAGAATAGTGAGCCAAATGTAGTGGATAATGTGCAAACAACTTCCAATCCTGATCAAAGTGATACTAATGCACAAACCACTAGCCAACTACATGTGCCTATAGTTAATCCCATGAGCATATCATCATACCAAGGAATAGGGGTTTCTAAACCCTAACCTCAATCAGTTGCTTCTTCAAGTGTATAAGCTATGGGTTTAGGTAATCAAATAATGACCAATGTCACACCTCAATGACAAAATGTGACGAATCCTACTCCTCCTGAATAAGTAACAAGTAGAATTCACTAATAACAATCATAATCTAGTGTATCAATGTAGGAGAGGATAAATACATTACCACCTAAATCAGGGGCAACTAATTTTCCACCTCCCCTAATAACAACAAACATACCTCTTCAGTCACAAACTAATATGCCAATCCAGAATCAAGTAATGACTAGTCAACAATGTAAAAATATTGGTCAATGATAGATGCTAAATCTATAACCTATTTTCACTTCCTCATAGGGATTCATAAAACAAAGAGGTCCCCATGTTTATTAAGTACCTAATAAACAACCGTTGGTTCAAAATGTGCCATAAATTTAGAGATAGGGTCTTGGTCCACAAGTTCCCACTCCACATCAAGGTTTGATTAGTCGGTAGCATGTTCCTTTTCAACCATAGCAAGGAAAACATAGTTATATCCCTCCATCCAAACCATAAAATCCTCTAAGTCAAACCTTTATCACCAATCCAAACTAGAATATCATGAAACCAATCGTGTAATTTCAAGTACATCCTAATCCACGTATGCATATTCTTGGTCCATTCCCCAACCAAACCAATATACCCCAATAGGTATCTCCATCATACCTTAGTAAAAGTGTCTAACTTATGACCTCCCAAGCATCTACCTAAACCAATATTCTCTCTCAAATCAATGTTCCTTCCAGTTTCCTATCCCAAGAATTGCAACAGATGAAGGATGTAATTATCACCATTTAAGCTGGTAAATAGATAAAACAGTTTAAATTGGATGATGCATGTTCCTATCCATTAAGCATGGAGTATTTGAAGATACCATTTCCTCCAGGCTATGAACCACTAAAATTTGACAAATACAAAGGGAAATGTGACCCTAAGGATCATTTGACCAAATTCTTTGTTGCATGTTAACCAGTGGCATATAACAACATATACCTTATTCTATTGTTTCCAAGGATATTGGCTAGATAAGCCTTGGAGTGGTTTTTAAAATTACCCAAAAAATTAGTAATGGATTTTGATGATCTTTAATATATGTTTGTGCAACACATTTTCTATAATCTTGAGCATGAAATTTCATTAGTAAACTTAACGTAAGCAAAGTGAAAAGCTAGTGAGAGTTTTACAAGTTATTTATAGTGATGGTTACAAGTTATTTCACACATAGTTTACCAAATAAATAATTAACCACTATGTCTAGTAAAAATTTTCATAGTGAGATAGCTTATCATATGAAACTATAATGTGCACATACTTTTAAAGAGATCATTCATAAAGGTTTGTTGATCGAGTGGGTGCTCATAAATAAAGAAGTCATCAAGATTAATTCAACTAATCAAAATCAAGGTACCAATTAAGGAAATGGCCAACATCAACATCCTGTTCAAGCATAGGCATCATAACTGACATAGGCCAATAACCAAGAAAGATCGAAGCAATTCAACCACAATAGGAATGTTATGGGAAATGGAGTAAAAAAATGGTGTAAATGTCATTTGCACCACATTTTTAGCTTAATCCTACCCAGAAACCTCTCCAACCAATGTCACAAGCACAACAACCAAGACCTACACAAAAACTATAGTAGATTTTACCATTGGAAACCTCTCCTCCTAGTAGAATCGTGCCTGTAGGTCATGTCTTTAGTGACCTAGGAGAACCTATTAAGTATGTATTTTGTAAGATTACTTCTACTAATCTGATTAGTTGGCATATACCAAAGCATTATCTACAAGGCATTATTTATATTGATTGGTATCATGAAAATGAATTCTATGACTATCATCAGGTCAACAGGAATAATCTATGAAGATGTGTCCAAATCAAGTATTTAATTGAGAATATGTTAGATAATGGGGTGATAAAATTGGATAATTGTGCTTCCAATTCCAATCAAAATTTTGGGATTTATCAAAACCCCTTTCCTTGACATAACAATTAGTAGCATCAAAATGATTAGTACCAAAAACAACAACAATAACAGCCAGTGCAACAACAAAATCAATAGTATCAAAATCAAAGGCTGAACCAGTAGAATCAACAAAATTAGCAGTAAAACCCATAATAATAGAACAATGGATAAAACCAAGGTCAGAATGGTAACAAACAACAAACCTACCATGCAGTTGCACATGGCTACAATAGGGTTGTAGGTCATATTATAGGAGGTAGCATTAATACCATCTTTGTTAATCCTAGACCAAGCACTAATCAGCTTAGACCATTGCTAAATAATAACATTAAACCAAATTACATAGATAATCCTTCTTTGACCTAGGAATTCATACAGATAAACCAAAAAATAAGGACTTCCCCTTTTGGACCTTATATCAACAACTCATCCTTGCCACATGACCAAAAGTGAGTACACTGACAACTAAGACTTATCTTATTTGGTCCCATACCATTCTTAACATTGGTTAGCAATAATGGTCTAATATTTAATCATGATTTTGAAATCATAAATTGAATGTCAAAGATTACTATCCCAAGCCCACTACCATTCACCACTTTTCTTGTCATCCAACTAACCATTCAGCCTTAAAATAAACCATTCACTACTAACCAAGACAAGAAGTTTGATATTGTGGAACAATTGTAGAAGACACTAGCACAAATTTCTATTTTAGATTTGCTATGAATGTCAATAATCTACAAGAACATATTGAATGAGTTTTTGACCCAATCCATTATTGATAGTGACATATCCCCTAATAAATTTCAAGCTTTGGTTGGACACCTACCTCCAACCCGACAAGTCACACTAAACCAAAGTGATATGTCTTCCCTTGGCCCATTCCATAATAATCCATTATATATAGAACTTTATTTAAAGTGGCATAAAGTGAAACATGTACTTATAGACAATAGATCTGGCCTTAACATAGTGTATCTAAAGCTCATCAAGATTTTTGGGTACACAATGATAGATCTCTAGCTAGAAATAATAACCATCAAAGCCTATGATAATCAAGAAAGAGAATCATAAGGCACCATTAGTTTTCCAGTTATCATTGGGCCTTTGACCCATGATACACTTTGGCATGTTCTTGATCTTGAGTTATCATACAATATGCTTTTAGGTAGGCCTTGGTTACATGATATTCATGCAGTCCTATCAATGCTGCACTAATGTATAAAGTTTTTCCACTTAGAGATGGAAGTGATTATTCTAGGAGATTTACACCCATATGAAGATTGCAAGCATATTGAGGCTAAATTTTAAATCTATAATTATTAATATGGTATGAATCCAAGTTCCAAGAAGGATAAAGGAAAGGATATACTTATTGATCCTTCACCAGATAATTACATAGATCCTAATACCTTAGATTCCCTTTCCCACATGTCACCTCCTAAAGCTTCTAATCATTTCACCATTTCAGATAATGGACCAGGAGAGTATGTGACCCATGATACATTTCATATTTATGATCTTCCTCAAAATCCAAAAACCTTTGGGTGACCTAAAGTCACCCCAAATATGCATTGGTAACAAAAGAACAAAGATAAGGAACCTATCACATTTGTACCAACATCTGGCCTAGAACCTGACTGTCTTGAAGGGGATGAAGCATGGTTATACAATGACAACCAAGATGGTTGTTATAAAAATGCAAAGTATCCTATTCCCAATAGGATCATGGAGCATCACAATTATGAAGGAAGAGGCCTTAGACCAAATTAGCAAGGAACCAACTTTTTCTTGACTAAGTATGAAATATGTTATGGACTTGGATTTAAATTGCTTGGGGTAAACCCACATATCTTATTCAAACTCCATCACTATCAACTAGTGATGATGATGTTGATAGTGAAAAAGAGTCTGATCATTACCTCACCTTTAATGACCTAGCTGAAACCAACTTGTTTGATAATAATTCCATTTGTACCCTTACCCTGGCCATTCATTGTAACCTTTTGCCATTATATTATCCCCAACTGATTGATTGGGACCAATAAGAATCTAGTCTATTGATTGATGAGTCCTAGAATGATGAGGCATTTTATGACTTCTTAGGCCTTAGATATAACATTCCATTGGGAGATCACAAATCAATATTATCAATAAAATTGGATCCTATAGCCTATTTTGGAGAGTGAGTGAACACCCTTAGCCAGAAACAAATAAGTAAAACATTGAGGTCCCAAAGTGAAAACCTCTTTGAGGTGATTTTTGACTAGGGAAAAAGTAAAGATAAAGTCCAGTCTAGTGGTGAAAACCTATTTTAGGTGCTATTAGATGGGGGTGTTCATTTTTCTTAAAATTTAGACTAGGAGACCACCAACAATGAACTTGTTTGTAGATTCGAGTTCAAATTTGAGCAACAATAGGTATTTGGTCAAGTTTTTTGAAAATTTTAGACTATTTTTATCACATGGCTAGATCTCCCATTAGGGGACTCAGATTCATCATGCCTAGGAGAAGTTGAAGAGCAAGTCCTAATGTAGGACCCTAACATAATTCAACAATTCAATTTGTTGCCAATTATCCTAGAAGATGGTTCAGCCCTTCTAGTCGAAGATATAATAGAGGTAAATATTGGGACTCCATCAGACCTAAAATGGATAAAATTAGTCATGTCCCTCACTAAGGAGAAACATGATGTCTTTATAGCTCTGTTGAGAGAATTGTAGATATGTTTACATGGGCTTATTCTGGCATGTTAGGTTTAGACCCCACCTTGGTTCTACACCACCTTGTGGTTAATCTTGACACCAAATTGGTAAAATAAAGTTTACATAAGATGCATCCTCACATGGCTATGTTGGTAAAGAAATATTTGTAAAAAATCTTAGAAGTAGGATGTATTCGATCCATTGACTGAAGGGATCAAAATTTGTACTAATTTTTGAGACATCAATAAAGCTTATCCTAAAGATGATTTTCCCTTGCCTAATATTGACATGATCATTGACTCCATGGTAGGTTATGAAATGATTTCACTCATGGATGGCTTTTTAGGATACAACTAGATTAGAATAACACCAAAAGACCAACATAAAATATCATTCACCACTCCATGGGGAACATTTTGTTATTTGGTAATTCCATTTGGCTTTAAAAATGTTGGAGCTACATATCAAAGGTCCATGACTATTATATTCCATGATATGATGCATGATATTATTGAAGACTATGTAGATGACATATTAAGAAAATCCAAAACTAGGGTTGACAATCTAGTAGTGCTGTGTAAGATATTTGAAAGATTATAGAAGTACAAAGTTAGACTCAATCCAAATAAATATGTGTTTGGTATAACTTCAGGTAAATTACTTAGCTTCATCATGTATCGTAGAGGTATTGAAGTTGATCTGGCTAAAGTCCATGATATAACTAAGATGTCACCACCAACCAATTTAAAGTAACTTTATAGTTTATAGGGTAAGATCCAGTCAATTCGATGCTTCATCTCTCAGTTAAAAAAAAAAGTGCCATCTATTTACACACCTTTTAAAGAAGGGAGTTGCATTTCACGAGGATGATCACTACCAAACAACTTTTCAATAACTCAAAGACTTTCTTGTTAATCCACCTATTTTATTACCTCCTATGCCATGAAAGCCATTCTTGTTATACCTATCAACTACCGACCATGCTTTGGGGGCATTCTTGGCTCAACATGATGACAATGGAAAAGATCATGTTGTATACTACCTAAGTCATACCTTGGCTATATATGAACATAACTATGTATCTATTGAAAAATCTTATCTAGCCATGGTCTTCACAACTTAGAAACTGTGCCATTACATGTTGAATAATAAGACCATGGTCATTTCCAAAGTAGATCTGTTCAAGTATCTACTATTTAAAATAGTTTTGAAAGGTATAATGGATAAATGGATCATGCTTATTAGTGAGTTTGACATAGAGTATGTCAATTAAAAGGTAATTAAGGGATAAGTTCTTATAGATCAACTTGTGAAGTACCTCTCATAGACACACTACCACTCACATTTTAATTTCTTGATAAATCCATCATTACCATCATTAACACACCCCTTGAAAAGTAGCCTTGGAAAATACATTTTGATGGTATATTTATTGCACATACATCAGGGGTAAGCCTATTATTTATTACACCATAGGGGGATCTAAACCCTATATAATTCAGAATCAACTTTCCTTGTATAAAAAACATGGCCGAGTATGAATCACTTGTTTAAGGACTTTGACAAGTAGTGCATTGGAATATATCTCATCTCCAAGTTTATGGTGATTCTTAGTTAATCACCAGTCAGGTCACAGATCATTTTTAGACCAAAGACAAGTTGCTTCCATATAAAGCCATGGTCGATAGTCTTAAATAACAAATTGCTAATATTTAGTTTGAGCACATACTAAGGGCTAGTAAAAGAACTACAAATGCCATGGCTACTATTGGATCTCTAATTAGAAAAATATATAAAGCTAGAGAGTATCATTTCCTCATCGAGCATTTGTCAGCACCAACAAATGAACCTTCAACCATTGTAATGATTTGTGATATTGGTAGTCCTAATTCTATCTAGTACTCAAACCTCTACAAATACCTTCATGACTAAGTTCTACCACCTAACCTATCTCAAAAATAAACCAAATCCTTCATTCATTATTCCACTCATTATACTTTACTTGGATCCACCCTTTACTGTCGTAGTTTTGATAAAAATACACTTCATTGTATAACTTTAGTAGAGTCTATGTTAGTGTTAAGAGAAGTTCACCAAGGAGTATGTGGAGCTCATTTTAGTAGGGCAGTCTTATCCAAAAAGCTCTTGTGTACTAGTTATTATTAGCCCATAATAGATGTAGATAACACTACATATGTAAAAAAGTGTGACAAATGTCAATGGCATGATAATATGATTCATGCCCCATCAAAAACTTTGAAATTTATGTTGACACCATGGTCATTTTATACATTGGAACTTGACCTCATTGGGAAGATCAACCCCACTTCATCTGATAGCCATAAACATATCCTTACCACCACTGAATATTTCACTAAGTGAGTTAAAGCTACACCCCTCACTTATGTGAATGGAAAGAAAATTTCCAAATTTATCTTCAACCATCTCATTTGTCACTACAGTATCCCCTCTGACATTATATCTAATAATGGAGGATCATTTAAAAACAAGGATGTAGACTAGCTATATACTTAATATAAAATCACACAACATTTTTCTATATCATATTAGCTTTAAGGTAATGGCCAAGTCAAGGCATCCAACAAAATCATTGTCAATATTCTCAAAAATATTGTTAATGATGCTAGTCATGATTGACACTTGCAGACATTCCCTTCCCTTTGGGCATACCATACCAATCATCATACCCCTACAGGAGCCACTCCATACACACTTGTTTATGATATCGAGGCCATCCTTCCCATTGAGTTTGAATTATCTTTGTGTATCTTTTTCAAGCATGTCTTAGATGATCATGACTATCGAGTAGCTTGCCTACAAGAGCTAGACTTGCTTTATGAGAAATGCACATCTGTGCTCAACAATATTCAAGCATATCAAAACTAACTTAAAGGCCACTATAATCAGTGTATTAAGTATATAAAATTTGAACTTGGTGATCTTGTTCTTAAATAAAACCAAAAAAATACCATGACTAAGAAGAAGCATAAAGGGAAATTCAAACCAAACTAGATAAGGCCTTTCATCATTATTATAGATTATGGATCAGGAGCATACATGCTTGCCACACTAGATGGAGATGAACTTCCTGAGCTCATGAATATTATTCATCTCAAGTGGGACTATGATTTAATTCTAAGGTGTATTATCTATAAGGACCATTTCATTTATGCCATTTTATTACTATTATTCTTTGTACAAATATCATTCTGAATCATTCTACTAGCTGTATCCATTTTAGCATTCCATTTTATCAACAAAATGTGTTTTAGAACCTAGCCTAGTTGACCTTGGTTTTTTTCCATTCATTACACATTTTTAGCATCAAAATATTTGACTAGTTTCATCAATTGGTTCAAGTAGTTTAGATAGAGATCATATTTTGGATAATATGACAAAAGTTTCAGTAGTTGCATCCTTCATTTGTTATTCCTTTCTTACCACCAATCTTGTTACTAATTAGAACCACCTTTGGGAAAATTAGTACCATTGATATATGTCATTGTGTCCTATTTATAACTATTTATGGGCAAACTAGGTGCACCATTAAGCCTTAACATACCAACTTACCACTTCCTATGTCATACTATGCCTTTTTACCAACTATGCCTATTTTGTTTGAATTGACTACTATACTAGTCACATTCCTCTGCTGTAAGGGCAGAACTATAGTGACTTGAGGTACTAATTTGGGACTATGTAGGTAGCATTCGATACTTGTTGAGGTCAGCTCAGTCACTCTAAGCCACACTCACCATTTTTAAAGCAACCTAAGACAAACTCTCACCATTGTGTGAGAAACCTTAGTTTAAATGCTCTCATCATTCTTGATTGAGTTGAGACACTCCAAAATAATTCCAAAAAACATTTGAAAAATCATTAGAAAAAAATACAAACATTGACCACTTCTTTACCTTAAGGATTTGGGAACCCTTACTAAATTACAAGAAAATCACTTGTCATTTAGTTTGCCCATCCTTTTTGGCCTTTTTATCTCATATACTTTCCATTTTACAAGACAATTCCTCTTCTTCTCTCACATCCATTCTATTTTTTTCCATCAATTATCACATTCTTCCCATTCTTTGGGAGAACTACATTTGGCTTGAAGTTTTTTATTGGATATTACATCCATGAAACTATGTAGGTAGTGTTTACTTGCCTAGTGCATATAGAGACAACTCGACAACCCCCTTTATTTTCTTCCATTCTCCCATTTTGTTCTTTTGTTCAGTTGTCACCTATTTTCTAGGGGAAATGTTTATATGATTTTTATTGCATTATTTGCTTGTTTATTTTTGCTTATTTTATTTATTTATTTGTCTGTTTATTTGATCTCAGTACTATTGTCTTGATTTAGTTAATGTGTGTTCATTGGGTGATTCCTTATCGACACTTACACTTGAATCCATCCCTATTCATATGTTTACATTATCATCATGGTTTCTATCATTGGTGCATTATTTTCTATTGAGTATTGGATTATGAGAGTTAGTCCTCATGCATATTTTGGATAATTCCTCATGATGTTATACCATGATGCCTACCAACACATGTTATAACAAACCTTAGATTTAAAAAGTCTATTCAGAAATGGTGGCATCTCTTCAACATTGACATCCTAATTCAATCCCAATCATATCCCACACACAGTAATTAACCATGAAATAATTCTAACCTTTATTAGTTTGAATGAGCATCTCCCTAATAGTAGGATGATCCAATTCATCATTACCCTCTATGTTAATTTATCATCATCCTCAGCCAAGTTTATCATGTTTTCCATAATCAGGGTCTAATGATTATAATTGACTATGGGCAAATCATTACACACTATCCCACCTATATTTCTCAATGATTATAATCACCTTTTAGAAAATCATTGTATTTTCACCACTTTAATTTTTTTACCCATACAATGGCATGTTATTATCTTGTTTTTCTATCTTAATAGTGGCAGATCCATCTTCTTAATGATTATAACTACCTTTGTGTAAATCATTGTGTTATCATACCACAATGCCACTATCAGGGTACAATGTTTATAACCACCTTTAGGCAAATCATTATGTATCATCCCACTTGCATTCTCAATGATTTTGAATACTTTTTTAGTATTATTATGTTTTCACCCCATCATCTTTTCTTTCTTTGGTCTCCTCATTTTGATTCTTTCTTTTTGAGGAAATCTTTTCTGACCTACTTGTGCCAATCATTCCCTCGAGGGGGCATCATATAGTTAGTTTTTCATCATTATAGTTGTAGACATATAGGACCTTTTAATTTTTGATAAGACATTACTATGCTTATAGCTTGTAATTCCTTCTCAAATAGGGGCAAACTATAGACACATAAGTCTAGTCATTGATAACCTCCAACCAAGCTTTTGGCCAATTTCTACACAAAATGCACAATTTAGACTAAAAACACTAAAACATGCTAAATGATGTGAAACTGACATATTCAATTACTTATTTTGGCCATGTCATCCCTAAATGGGGTAATGAAATTTATGGGCCATCTAACTTTGATCAGATCATTTCAAGTTAAAATGCTAATTTTGCACCTGGGTGCTCTAGATTGCTCTTTCTTATCAAATCTCTTACACAAGACATGTGCCTTTGTTATTTGCTACTAGTAACATCCTAAATTGGATAATGCATCCAACACATCTAACATCACCTTCCAATTCTAATCTAGTCAAATTTTGGACAAATAACAAGGCATTTAGATCAATTTGAGTGATTTGTGCACAAAGTGCTTAATCATGCTTAAGAGCTAATTAATCCAAATCAAGGCCTAATTAAGAATTTCATGGAAAACTTGTTGAAAATTTGTTTTTAGAAAAGAATATTGAATATCTACATCATCAAGTGACCTCATTTCTTGGGAAGACATCCTTAGGCTATAAATGCCACAAATATCAGGATTCATGCCCTCCATGCCTCATCAATACCTTCCATGATGCCCTCTATGCCTCTTAATTTCCCCTTCTTCTGACTTCATGATGAGGATAATTATAAACTTAATTCCAAAAATTTAATTAATCCTCAACCACACATCTCAATCTTAGGATGGATGGTTCAGGTTGACTCTTGATATTTGCAAAAATCTATAAATATGAGGCATTATTATATCATTTCTAATATATTCTGGTGTAAAGTTATAATTTAGAAATGTCTTCAAGAAGCCATTATAATTAGTGTTACCATGCCAAATTGATTCCAAGCCAATCCAAGCCATAAGGAAAGGGTGCTAAGGAGAAGAGGATATAGCCAAGCCTCCTTTGATGAAGACTTCATGAGCACAAACTGAGCAAGCCACTATAACAAGCATTTTGGAGCATCCAAGGAAGGTAAAAAAGGGTTTATTTTGCATTCTAGTTGTGTGTTTTATTCATGTTTGTTAACTAAGATCTCCCTAGTGTCTAGGCCTAGAGATGTTATGCTAGTTAGTGTGTTTCTTTCATTTTGTTTTCATTTGATAACTAACACCATACTAACCATCCTCTCTTAAGTCAAATTCCTAGGTCACAAAGACTGATCATGATAGCTTCCTTTTTTTTTATAACAATGATTATAATTGACAAGCTAAAACCTAGAGGAGTTTTAAAAAGGTTTTCTCAAACATATGGGTTTGTAGTTTTGGCATGTCAAGATACTATAATACAATTTTTTTGTAATATATAATAATAAATAATGTGAAATATATCAAAAGGATGTTAAAATTGCACTCGTAAATGGAGTGATTTAATAAGAAGTATATGTGGGGAAGCCTCAAGGTTTTGACACAAAGGGTAATTTTTTTTGGGTATATTTATTAAAGAAGGATATTTATAGGCCTAAGAAATATCCAAGAGTATGGCAATAAATAATTTTTATAGTCAGTTATTAGATCAAGTATTTTTATGAAGTCAAAATGAACCAAATATTTACATATAAGAATTAGATTCTAATGTGTTATATGTTTGTCTCTATCTAAATGAATTGATATTTATAGGTAGTGTTGGCCAAATTTGGCCCACATACAAAGCTTCTTCCTGAATGGATGAGCTAAGCAGAGTTACTATTTGAGTAAGTGATCAAATGGATTAGAAATAGGTCTAAGATTGCAAGGTGAAAAGGATTATCAAGTTATCATGGTGATCATGACCTTCATGGACATAAAATGGGTTTAACAGGTCTTAAAAACTCATTTTGAGCCTTGAAAGTTATTCCACATGCATAAAAGAGCCAAACCATAATCAACACATAATGCAAAAACAAATGAGTCAATCTAATTACAAATTTAAAAAATGCACTTGGGGAGCCTCTAAGTCTAAAAGATTGCATGAACATGATTTTTCATCCCTTGAACATATTTTACAAATTTGGTATATTGATGAGCTTGTTATCTAAGATATAAGCCTTTAAAGTTAGACTTGTAGAGTGAAACATGCGCAGAGACATCGAGTTAAAGCTATGGAAAATAACCATTTAAATTCAAATGTTCCAAGGATGAACATGTGGATGAAAAGTTGAAATATCTCAAGTGCGCATATCAAATTCAATAACAAGCATGAACTTGATGACATCAGTGGGTCCCAAAGATCTAATGGAGAATATTTGATCAGGCATCAAAGATCAATGATAAGCATCAAGTCAAAAGGTCAGCATTGAATGCATCAAAGATAAGTGTCAAAATCTTAGGTACTTGAATGGAGATCTAATACTAAATGGTGACTGATAAAGCCAATGGTTCCAATTAGATCGATAATACATGATCCATCATACCAAAGAAAATTAATTACAAGTGAGAGTTCAAAGGGTCAATGTATCTCGAAGATGAATGAGAAGCTACTAAGTGTCATGACCATGGTACTTATTAGGTAAATTAATGGTATGTGTTTGAGCTAGGCAAAGGGAGATATATGGTGCACATGAGGTTAAGGAGCCAAAGATATGACATTAGTATCTTGAGAATGAACGAAGAGCTAATAGATGGCATAATTTTATAAGTCTTCGATCAAGATTGATGATCATTGTTAAAAGTTGAAATCTAAGGACTTCAAATAGAGGTTGAATATGGTTTAGGTTGAACCAAGATTAATGTTTAAAAGGGTTGTGTCACCATTAGATCTTGGTTGATACCATTAAACATAGGACATAGTCATATAGTCAGGATGGTTATGATGAAGTTATATCACCATTAAAGTATAGTCTTGACCTCTGGTTCAATGATGTAGAGCTTATGGGGCCTATTTTCTAGGGTTATAGTATTGTTTCATGACTATGATCATTTCTATTTAAATAAGATTTATGTAGACAACAAGATCTCATTTCTTTCAGGGTTCAAAGGCAGAATAGGTTTATTCAAACCTAATATAATTCAAAAAGGAAGCTATATGGCCCATAGGTTTTCCATTGACATTATAGCTATATGAAAACCAATAAATGGGACTAGTTTTCATTTATAGTAACCTATGCTTATATATTGAAATAGGGATAAATACGAATGGTTATGAACAAGTGTCTCATATTTGATATAGAAAGATCCTTGATAAGAAAGTACTTACCACCACTTAAAGCAGACATAACATAGATCTATTAGATTCAAGATATGAGGATTTTATCCTATGAACAAGTCAAGTAGAAGATGATGTAGAATCCTAAAGTGAAGATCTAGTAGTTAGAGAAAGTAACTAGAATATTTAATATATTTTTAGGGTGTATAAGGGTTTATCTTCATAATAAGATCATGACTCATCACCTTCAACAAACTCTTTTCCTCTAGTGTGTTACTCAATCAATGAAATGATTCAAAGGCTATTGGGACAAAAGAAAGATTGTTTGTCAATATAAAACTAGTGCTGATTTGATGAAAAGGTGGTGGTAGATAATTTAATGATCTTTGATGGTGTAATCCTTCTCTCTCCTCCCTTTTCTTATATATTTATTATTCTCTCTCTCTCTTAGATTCTAGACTCTTACAAGGACTCTTTGATTTTGAATGGTAGGGCACTCTATGAGTTATTACAAAATATGTTCATCTTGATTAGGTTAATCCCTATCAAGCATTTGTAAGAAATACCTCTTGATGTAATTAAGGATTTTATTTACATATCTCTTTCCTTGGATATATGTTAAGTGAGTTGTGTATGATGGCATAGTGAAGGAGAATCTTCCTCATCCATTGTCCTCTTTTTTGATCTCCTTTAGGGTGTTCAAGCTATTTGTAAGTTTGGGTTAGTATTCTACCTGAACCTAGTCCATGAAACACTTATGCACTAAGCTATATTGTGAGGTTGTGTGAGCTAACATTGTCTTATAAAAATATAGTGTGGGTTCAAACTTATAGGAGTTCCCCATTTTTATTTGGTGCATCTCATTTTAGCCTTATTAGGATCCCTTTTCCCCCTTTTTAACCCTTTTCCCTATGGAAACATTAGTTTAGGTGATCATCAAGAGGAAGCTGACCTTCTCTGGAGCTTCATCTTCATCATAGGTTACCCAAAGCCTGGGGTTGTTCCCATATTATGGCTTAGTCAGAAGAATCTTGAATAACTCTCTCCAAGGGTGTAGATTAATGCTATAATATTTTCTAACATGCCTGATAGGACTCATTACATTGTTCATTAGTGAAGAGTTTTGGTGTTCTCTTCATCCAATTAGCCTTTAGAGGAAAGTGTTCAAACATCAATGGTGACTTTGAGTATTCATTCACTGGTTTAAGTAGTCCAGGTGCCTAGTCATCATTATTCAGTATGTATCATCAATCTTTTGATAAATATGCTTATTTTCTACCTCAACATCCTTCATATTAGATTAGAAATGTTTATGGTTTCATCCCAATTAGTTCTCAAGATTCAGTGCATCAGCCTTCTTCAACTCAATATGTCCTTAGTTATTCCCCAAACCAATCCATTTCAAGTTGGAATCAAATGTTCTTAGTATATTAAAGGTACATGATAGACCTTAATACACAAATTAGATATGGTCAAGATATCCCTAATCATATCATTCTCTTAGGAGAAATGCATTACAACTAATGAAGGAATAATTGGAATCTATTAAGGGATCAAATTGGAGAAACCTCTCAAGTGAAATGATGGATGTAAGTGGTTACATTTAAAGAATTAAGGATAAGTTAAAAATCCTTTTAGAAGAATAGGTCCAACTCCATCAACCTTATGTATCTTCACATACACCACCTCACCCTCATATATGCCACCCATTCTTCCCTAAGAGACCATTCCAAGTGACCTTTCATGTGTTCCTCAGACCTTCCCTTCTTGGAATTAAATTCAAGAGAGCCTTTAAAGAAATAAGGAGACTAGTATGGAACAACCTATTATTAAAACCCAAGATTCCACTTATCTTCCTCAAGAATCATCTTGTAGCTCATACCAGCCCTCTTATGCTCCTTATCTTCATGAAGCCCCTGACCACCTTCAAGAAAAAAACTATTCCAAGAGAATATAGATAGACAAATCAAAGAGTTAGAGATGAATACGAGGAAAGAGGAACAAAGTCAAAATCAAGAAGAGGCAACTGTTTCTTACAAATTCCCCTCATGGAAATCAATTTAAAAAGGTTTTTAGAAGGAAGAGGTGATATTTAGAGCAGTAAAAGCACTAGTTCAAAAGCTACCAAAGAAGCCATTCAATGTCCCCAGCTAGAAAGACACTCTCTTGAGCTACAAGCAAGGTGAACTTCTTCACCCTCCCACCATGTCCCTCTTGGGGAAAGAACCTATTCTACAAAGGATAGAGGAGGAGCTTAAAATCATAAGTAAGCCATAAGAGGATAATACAAGTGTCTATGATAAGGAGATCATGATAGGCATCCCACTTCATTCATAAGGGAAAGAATCAAGTTTGGACCAGCCTTTTTGGCATGGATTTAAAACTAATGAACTAGATCTTAATAAGGACAATCCTCAAGTTGAAAATGAAGTAGACCTCAAATATACTATTAAAGGTCCATTTCACATAGATGAAGAAGAGGATGAAAACTAGGAACTATAGGTTGGTTCACTTTAGGAAGAGTTATCAAATGAAGGTAGCTCTGATATATTGGAGCTAGAGGAAGGTAAATCAAACCTTGAGTAAGACAAATGTGTCCTATTAGACCTTGGTTGGTAATCAACCCTTATTTTCAATTGAAAAATGAGATGAAATATTGAGTAAGGTTGATGAAGAAGACATCTTGAGTGTTCAAGTGATGTATTTTGATGAGATACCAATTTATTTGATGGAGGATCTTGAGGGTGAATAAAGATTTCAATATGAACATGTGCTTCAAGGAGAAGATCCTAATCAACTCAAGATCAACTTGCATACACCATCAAGTGAAAGGGAGTTGGAGGACTTGTTTTATATATTGGGAGTAGGCTATGTTCCTCTCTAAGGAGACTATGATCTGATTGTGCCTAAGGAGGATAATGATGGAACAACAAAGTGTAGGAGTGAGGTAAAATCTGATTGCTCAATGTTTGTATTGAAAATAATATGTACTATTAGGTACTTATCTTAGTTAAAAGATGATAAGAAGGAGCCATCACTTATTGTGCATAATTTAGAGCACAAAGTTGAGCATTAAAAAGAGCTAGATTGGCTTGCTTATCCACTCTAATATGATTATATGTCTAGTTAATCAGATTGGGTAGGTGAATTTAGTTTTATTATTATTCTTGGAGAAGTATATCACCAATATATTAAATATCCACTCCTCTATATTTGGTTGGCTATCCTCAAGCATGTAAAGCATATTAGATTAGTGAGAAGGGTAGCTATTTTATACAAACAGTTAATGGTTTATATAGGTTTCATTTTGATTGGTTAATTTATGGAAGGTAGATTTTATGCTTTCCTCCAAGTGACTTGTGCACATTTCCTTTATTTTCTATGTTCCCTTTAATAAGTTCCTTGGGCATAGTTATCATTTTATTTTTGTCCTTGTTTTTTCAAGAGGAGTTATATAAAGGTTTATAGCTAGTTTTCAGCTTCATATCAATATGTTGAACCAGAGAGGAGACTCCATGCCTAATGGATTAGACAAAGTAACTAGTTTGGGTTCTCAATCACAAAAGGCATGCTTCCTTATGAGTTCCAAAGATGTTGGACAAATTTGGACCTAATACAAAGCTTATTCTTGAATAGATGAGCTGAGGAAAGTTTCTATTTGAGTAAGTGATCAAATGGATTAGAACCAAGTCTAAGATTGCAAGGTGAAGAGGATAATCAGGTTCTCATGGTGATCATGACCTTTATGGACATAAAGTGGGTTTCATAGGTCTCAAAAACTCATTTCAAGCCTTGAAAGTTATTACAAAAGCATAAAATATCCAGATCATCATCAACACGTCATAAAGAAAAAAATAGATCAATCTGATTACACATTTAATAAATGCACTTAGGGAGCCTCTCAAGCCAAAAGATGACATGGAAATGATGTTTTTCATGCCTTGAACATCCTCTATATATTTGGTATCTTGATGATCTTTCTATCTCAATATATAATCCTTTAAAGTTAGACTTGTAGAGTGAAATGTACATGGGGACATCAAGTTAAAGCTATGACAAATAGAAATTTAAATTAAAATGTTCTAAGAATGAACATAAGGTTGACAAGTGGTAATATCTAAAGTGCCCATATCAAATCCAATGATGCGAAGCAACCTGATGATGTCAGTGGGTCCTACATATCTAATAGAGGGCATTGATCGTGCATCAAAGATCAATGGTGAGCATCAAATCAAAATGTTAGCATTGAATGTGTTGATGATAAGTGTTAATATATCAGGTACCTAAAAAAAGATCTAATGGTGCATGGTGACTAAAAAATATAGTGGGTCTAAGTAGATCAATGGTGTATAATCCATCATAACAAAATATATCAATAACAAGTGAGAGGTTAAAGAGTCAACATATCTCGAAGATGAATGAGAAAATGCAAAGTGTCATGACCATGGTAATTGTTAGGTAAATCAATGATATGCATTTAAGTTGTGAAAAGGGAGATATATGGTGTGCATGAGGTCAAGGAGTCAAATATCTAACAATATAATCTTGAGAATGAATGAAGAGCTGATAAAAGACCAATTTGAGAAGGCTCAGATCAAGATCGATGATAGTTGTTAAAAGGCAAAAGTTAGGGACCTCAAACAAAGGTTGAATATGGTTTAGGTTGAACCAAGAGAAATGTTTAAAAGGGTTGTGTTACCATTAGATCTTGGTCAAATACCATTAAACATGGGACATAGTCATATAGTTAGGATGGTTATGATGAAGTTCCATCAGCATTAAAACATAGTCTCAACCTCTAGTTCAAATATTTGGAACTTATAAGGCCCATTTTTTGGGGTCACAATATTTTGTCTTTACTGTGATCATTGATATTTAAAGAAGATATATGTAGACAATGAGTTCTCATTTCCCTCAGGGTTTAAAGGAATAATAGGTTTGTTCAAACCTAATATAGTTCAAAAAGGAAGCTATGTGGTATGTAGGTTTTCCATTGACATTATAGCTATATGAAAAATAATAAATGGGATTGGTTTTCATCTATAGAAAACCTATGCTCAGATATTAAAATAAGGACACATATGAATGGTTATGGAAAAGTATCTCATTTTTGATATATCTAGATCCTTGACAATTAGTTACTTACCATTGCTCAAAGTAGTTATATCATGGCTTTGTAAGATTAAAGATATGAGAATTTTGTCCTCATGAACAAGTCAAGTGGAAAATGGTTTAAAGTCTCAAGGTGGAGATCTGGTAGTTGGAGAAAGTAGTTAGAACATTTAATATATTTTTAGGATATGTAAGTGTTTATATTCGTAACAAGATCATGACTCATCACCTTTGGAAAATTCTTGTCCTCTAGTGTGTTTCTCAATCAATGAAATGATTCAAAGAATATTGGGATAAAATAAAGATTACTTTTCAATAGAGAAATGATGATGATTTGATGAAAAGGTGATGGTATCTCATTTAATGATCTTGGATGGCATGCTCCTTCTCTCTCCTCCCCTTTCTCTTATATCTCTTATTTTCTCCCTCTCTGTCTCTCTTAGACTATAGAATCTCACAAGGAATATTTGATCTTGAATAGTAGGGGACTCTTGGAGATATTTCAAAATATGCTCAACTTAATTAGGCTAAACCTTGTCAAGCATTTGTAAGAACTACCTCTTGATGCAATAAAGGACTTTCTTTACCTATCTCTTGCCATGGATCTATATTGAGTGAGTTGTTCATGATGGCATAGTGAAGGAAAATATTCCTCATCTATTGTCCTCCTTTCAAACCTACTTTAGGGTGTTCAATCTATTTTTAGGTTTAGATTAGTGTTCTACTTGAACCTAGTCCATGAAACACTTATGCACTAAGCTAGATTGTGAGGTTGTGTAAGCTATCATTGTCTTCTATAGATCTCGTGTGGGTTCAAGCTTATGGGAGTTCCCAATTTTTATTTGGTGCATCACATTTTAGCCTTCTTAGGAGCCCTTTTAACCCTTTATAACCATTTTCCCTATGATAACATTAGTTTATGTGATCCATCAAGAGGAAGTCGACCTTCTCTAGAGGTTTAACCCCATCATAAGTTACCCACAATCTGGGGTTATTTCCATATTATGGATTATTCAGAGGGAGCCTTAATAACTCTCTCTAAGGGTATAGATTAATGTCATAATAGGTTTAACTTTTAAATGTAAATTTTTCCTACTGATATCCAATAATCATCAGAATTAGAAAGAACCTCAATCACTGGCTTTCCCTATTCATTAACACACTCATTTTATTCCATTTCAATTACTAGAAGATGAACCATGCTAATTCTTGAGTCACTTATGGGATCATCCACCTCTAGCTTAATCTGTTTAAGAACTCTAACCTTAATTGGAGTGTCCATGTCATTTTGACTATCTCAATGTTTGTCTAAAGTGGCTGGATGAATTTCAAGACTGTGTTTCTTGTAACTTAAAATAGGCTCCTTAAAACTTTATTTTTTATACCCTAAAATAGGATCTCTCTTAGATGGTAAGGGTTCATTAGAAAATAAGGCAAGACAAGATTGACAAATTTCTTGGCATGGGTTATTTCAATGTCTACCTAAGTAGTTTCATTAACATGGTGTGGCTTATTATCATGTTGGATTCTCTTTGGGGTAGGTGATTGAACTAGAAATTGATGAGGATTATTCTACAAGTGTTGAGAAGAAATGCTATGGGAATGAGATCAGGATCCAAATATATAGCCACAAATATCTTTTATTACCCCTAGGGTTTACATGATTAAAGAGAAAATTGTTCAATACATTCCATAACTTAGGATTAGTGGCATCAAAGTGGATTGATATCCTGACACCCCTAATAGCATACCTAGGCCCAAATCTCCTAGCCCTAAAACCCCCTCTTTGAATTTGTCTATTTGATTTCTACTGATTCATGCTACCAAAAGTTTGATTTCTTCCCCAACCTTATTATCTCTATCTCTACTTGATCTGGGTTGATCCCAACCTGATATTCTATACATTTTAAAATATATTCAAAAAATAATTATTCATGATTGAAAAATCAACATGCATATATTTAATATGAAACCAAGCTATATTTATATATATCAAACACACAGTCACTTATAAACTATATTATCAACAAAAATCTCTAAATTGTCTATTGACTGAAACCAAACTAAATTTCTCCAAATATGTCAACTATCCTCACAATATTCTCTTTTGATTGCATCAAAATATCCTTTAAAACTAACTAAAATTTTAAAATAAAATTATATTATCATAATTTTATTTCCAAAATATTATGTCATATTTTCATGATTTTATGTTCAATATGTGAATATTATTTGAGAATATAAACTGAACCAATTAAAATAATTGAAAGCAAGATCCCCACAAAGTTCTATTCCTGACAAGTATTTCTCAACTGAAAACCATATATCTTTTCACGTGTTGACCAAGAAACTAAACCATAAAAAAAATTCATCAAAATAAAACTTGAATAATAATATATCTTTCATTATCATAATTTCAAATTGAAAATCAACTTATTATGACATATGAAAATATCAACATCATATTCTCCCAAAATAATTTCAATATGAAACCCTCTAAATATATTTTGCTCAAACTCTTTAATCACTATTTCTACTGCCCGAACATCATCTTATATATAAACAACCATGTATAATTTATGCGTGCATTTTTAAAGAGATTTCAATAGGAACCCTTTTCATAGAAAATATTCAACATAACTATACTGAAACATCTTATTATAGCCTTTCAAAACCATCTATCATTTCAACATCTTCAAGTATAACTTCTACAAGAAAACCCATAATGTCTTATATGAAAATTACCAGATAAATTCTTTCATGACAGACCAAAAATACTACAATATTTTTCCATATAATATTTCCATAAATATACAAAACTTGTCTTATACCAAAACCTAATATCAACAAAATAGAACTCATAATAAATTGATGTGTCTCAAAAGACATTGTATTTCTAACAACCAACATAAAACTTAAACACAAAACACTATGTATTCATAGTATATTTTCCATCATATTTATAACATAATCAAACATAAGATATTTATATGAAAATGTCTTAAGTAAACCTTTTATTTTATAATCCATATATGCATGCAACTCAAATTTTAGAAATATCATATTACAAATAAACCATCATTGAACAATCATATTACATATTTGAATATACTCCTGAAACCTATCCTTTATGACAAGATAGATAAGTAACCATTCAAAGTTTTCCAAATATTCATAAAAAATAAAAAATAGAGTTTAATTTTACAAAAAACCCTAAGCACATGAAAATTCTGCTTTAAAATATTGAAACTCCTAATATTTCAATATAACAAAAGCTCTTGAAACCCAAAACCAAAATGTGCAAGTCCAATAATAACCTCCATTTTCTCTATAGACAAATCTCATCATACTATATTTATAGAACATAACCATGCAGGAATTTCTTTCAAAACCCCATGAATACATGAAACTGTAGTTTGAAAGAAAACAAAGCCACCACCAAATAATACTATTTAAAACCAATCAAACCTCAAATGTTCAAAATCAAACACACAAATTTCATTTTATCAAAATTTAAAGTTTCAACACATGCTTGAAAATATGAATGATATGCTAGGAACACCACTGAATAATATATTATTTAAAAAAAATCTAGACCAATATGCATATTTAGACAAGAAAGGCCTCCAAAATTCTCAAAATAACATGCTCAAACCAAAACCAACATGTCTTTATTTCATCAACCACCAAGATAAATGACTTTATAAAAAATTAAAACCTATTTCTCATCAATATCCATGTAAAGAAATGATCTATTCCACCACCAAATTGTAAGCTTTTATCCTTCTAAAACAAAAATGCACATACAACTTATCAAAACTTATCAACATGTAGACCAAAAACCAACTTATTTACAAGAAACCAAACAAAAAATAATCAAAAGAACCAAAAATTTTCCTTAAAACTTATTCATTTTATTAACAACATACATGTATATGCACTCCCTTTATCTTTCTGCTCATAAATCTCTATCTGCAACTCCAATCTGATAGAGTGCCATTTTTGTAAACAATATTTAAAGAATGATGAAAACCAAGAAAATGATGCTATTTATAACCATGTACCCTAAAAATATCTACCTTAATTTCATGCCCAATCACCATTGGATCATTAAAATGATGACTAGTACATAACATTCTTCCAACCAAGTTAGTGATAGTATCAAACTTAGCAATAACCAAAATTCTTACTAAACCCTTACCAGCTTGTGAGATTATAATCATGTACCAAATTCATTAAATACATTAAACCACCAAATAATCTTACCAAGATCTCAAATAATCTATCATGCTTGGTATTAACACACCTTGCTAGCTAACATGCCATGAAATGTACCAAATGGACTGCCAACTTGACAAATTGCCAACTAGTCATTTACAAATCTCAAGGTTGGGAAAAATTTAACCTTTGAAAACCAAGTAATTATATTATTTCATGTGAAGTTTATTACTCAAAAAAAATTCATTAAAACTACCCTTTGAAATCACAAATTATTTCATGCCCTTTAAAATCATATAATAAACTTTGTACCTCAAAGCCACTAACCCTTGTGTCTCAAAAAAAAAAATCATCAATGCATCATTCACTCCACATGAAATTTAAAATAAACATGTAAAAATAAAAACCTCCTCATAATGAGAAATCTAAACTAATAAAAATAAAAAAACTTGAAATTGAAAAGCTAAGGAATGAATTAACCCAATAGTATGTGAACTAAAGCTATTGTGTCTTAAAGCCACTAACCCTTATGTCTCAAAAAAAAAATCATCAATGCATCATTCACTCCACATGAAACCTACAAGAAACATGCAAAAATAAAAATATCCTCATAATGAGAAATCTAAAACAATAAAAATCATTAAAAAAACTTGAAATTGAAAAGCTAAGGAATGAATTAACCTAATAATATGTGAACTTAATCTATTGTGTCTCAAAAAATAACATGAAATTAGTTCATAAAAACTTTGAAATGAATAAGTTTCCCCATTTGAACAATTAGGGTCTTCATATTAGGTTAATTAATTTCAATAGATTTTCAACATAGGATAGTGTATATGTTTAGAACTTAGGGTTCAAATTTAAACCAACTTAAAATATCATGTCACCATTAACTAATGTCAACTATATTTATATTGAATTCCACTTGAATTGGTCCATAAATAAAACTAATGAACCTATATGAATCTCATAATAAAATTTTCAAATGAAGTTTATGATAAATCAAATGATGTATCTGATTTCATAAACCATAATATGCATTGCTTTCTTAAACTACAATAGTCATGACAATCTACTTATTTACTTGTAATTAGAAAAAAAATCATTATTTCCAATCAATATATCTTTCCATCTGAATCAAACCAAGTTTCATATTACCATGAAAATACCAAATTAGTCACCACAAACTACTCAAACTATCTACCAAAAACTGATCAAAAATCTATATAAAAGGCTCAGTTGAAGATCAATAAATATATCTGAATTCATCATGATAATCATATAATGTTTCCAATTTTGATAAACTATAAAAAGTTTCACTATTTC
Source organism: Torreya grandis (assembly GCA_037957365.1). Classification (NCBI taxonomy): domain Eukaryota; kingdom Viridiplantae; phylum Streptophyta; class Pinopsida; order Cupressales; family Taxaceae; genus Torreya; species Torreya grandis. The sequence continues at coordinate 220,113 of JARHVA010002929.1, forward strand.
AAAATAAAGATGATGTGTTGTAATCTGATTAATAATCAACTGAAAAAAAAATGACTGATCACAAATATTCATTACTGATAAATACATGTGTATTTAATTCATTCATCCATTTATGTTTTTCAAAACCACTTAGAATATAAATATAGATTTATAAACCAATCATCATCAACTTATGCAATTGAAAATGTGCATTTAAATATACTACTAATTGATTATGTCCTCAACATAGTTTTAAACTTTATGACTGAGTCATTATCTAGGGCAGAAAGAGTATTAGTTTCATAAAATTGAGGGGGTCTGAAAAATAGGCATAATACCTATGTTTTAGGAAGTTCCTCCAAAGAGTATTAAATTAATGAAAGAATAAATATATGACATATATGAATTAAATAACCTTAATAAAATTATAAAACATTAAATAAACTACACTAAACAATAATAATTAATTTATCATATTGGCATCATACTCAATATTCTCCCTTTGATGTAGAGAAGAGAGATGCTTATCATCTCCTTAAATCTTCCATAAATTTGTTTGTGCAATCCCTTAGTGGGAATATCAAAAAATTTATCTTAAATTACCCCATACTCAATAATAAAAGTGTTTATCATTAACCAAGTATATGATAAATTAATGTTTGATTTCAATATGTTTGGTTCTAACATAGAAAACTAGATTCTTGGACAATTGCATTACCCCATTATTATCACAAAAATATGTGTTAACTCAAGTTGAGCCTAACTAAAATTAATTTATAGATGTAATCCTTATATACAATTTGATGTAAGGGTTGTATATTAAAATTTAGTATTAGATAATGCAAATGTAGCCTATTTATTTGAATACCAAAAAACCAAATCACTTCACAATGTGAAACAATAACTTGAAGTTGACTTCCTGTCATCAAGAGATCCTCCCCAATATGAATCTATGTATATAACTAGACACAATGACATTTTTGATCTTAAATGAATACCATGATTATAATTATCTCTTATATATCTAAAAAATCTCTTCATTATTTACAAATGTTTTTGTGATAGATTACCTATAAACATAGAAACTAATGAAACCCCATAATTAACATCGACTATTGTTATAGTGAGATACATCAAACCTCCCACAATATTATAAAAAAAAAATTCATCAGTTTAATGTCTTCCATCCTCTCTCATTATATTTTTTCCACTTGTAATTAAAGTGTCCACAAGCTTAGAATCTTGAAGATTGTACTTATTTAACATGTTTTGGGTATATTTGGTTTGACAAATAAATACTTTCACTCTATTTTGATGAACTTACATAAAAAAAAAAGTATTTCATAATTCCAAGAATAGTCATCTCAAATTATTATTTTATAGTTTGCTTAAATCTATTCAACATATCCATAGAGCTACTTGTTATGGAATTAATCTACACCCTTGGAGAGAGTTCTTCAGGCTCCCTCCTACTTAGCCATAATATGGGAACAACCCTAGGCTTTGGGTAAGATATGATGGGACTGAACCTATGTAAAACGATGAATTCCTCTTGATGGATCACCTAAACTAATGTTATCATATGGAAAAGGGTTATAAAGGGGGAAGGGCTCCTAAAAAGAATAAAAGGTGATGCAACAAATAAAAATAGGGAACTCCCATAAGTTTGAACTCATACTAGATCTATAAAATATAACGCTAGCTCACAAAACCTCATAATTTACCTCAATGTATAAGTATTTCATGGATTAGGTTTAGGAAAAACACTAATATAGACTTGAAAATAAATTAAACACCTTAAAATAGGTTAAAAAGGAGGAAAATGGATGTGAAATATTCTCCTTCACTATGCCATCATGCACAACTCACTCAACACAGATCTAAGGAAAGAGATAGGTAAATAATTTTTTACTGCATCAAGAGGTAGTTCTTAAAAATGCTTGACAGGGTTTATCCTAATCAAGATAAAAATATTTTATAATATCTTAGAGAGTCCCCTACTCTTCAAGATCAAAGAGTCCTTGTGAGAGTATAGAATCCAAGAGAGAGAGAGAGAAAATAAGAGATATAGGAGAAAAGGGAGGAGAGAGAAGGAACATGCCATCCAAGATCATTAAATGATCTACCATCACCTTTTCATTAAATCAACACCAGTTATATTTTACCAAGAAATATTTTTATGTCCTAATAGCCTCTAAATCATTTCATTGATTGAGCAACACACTAGAGGATAAGAGTTTGTTGAAGGTGATGAGTCATGATCTTGTTATGAAGAGAAACCCTTAGACACCCTAAAAATATATTAAATGTTCTAACTACTTTTTTCAACTTCTAGATTCCCACCTTGGGACTTTACACCATCTTCCACTTGACTTGTTCATGAAGACAAAATCCTCGTATCTTGAATCTAATAGAACCATGTAATGTTTACTTTGAGTGGTAGTAAGTACCTGCTTGTTGAGGATCTAACTATATCGAATATGAAACACTTATTTATAATGATTCATATATGTCTTTATTTTAATATCTAAGCATAAGTTTACTATATATGAAAACCAATCCCTTTTATTTTTTTTCACATAGCTATAATGTCAATGAAAAACCTATAGGCCACATAGTTTCCTTTTTGAACTATATTAGGTTTGAGAAAACCTATTCTACCTTTGAACCCTGAGAGAAATGAGAACTCATTATCTGAATAGATCTTATTTAAAGAGAAATGATCATAGTCATGAAATAATATTATGATCCCATAAAATGGGACTCGTAAGTTATAGATCTTTGAACCAGAAGTTAAGACAATACTTTAATGGTGATGGAACTTCATCATAACCATCTTGAATATATGATTGTGTCCCATGTTTTATGGTATTCAAATAATCTTTAAAGGTGGCATAACCCTTTTAAACATTTCTCTTGGTTCAACTTAAACCATATTTAACCTCTATTTGAAGTCTCTAGCTTTCAACTTTTAACAATGGTCATTGATCTTGATCTAGGCCTTCTCAAATTATGCCATACGTCAGCTCTTCATTCATTTTTAGGATGCTAATATTAGATATTTGAATCCTTGACCTCATGCACATCATATATATCCATTTTCTTGGTTTAAATGTATACCTTTGATTTACCTAATAATTACTATGGTCATGACACTTGGCCTCTTCTCATTCATCTTCTAGATATGTTAACTCTTTGACCTATTACTCGTCATCGATCTATTTGGTATGATGGATTATGTACCATCGATCTGGTTGGACCCACTAGATTTATCAATCATCATACACTATTATATCTTCATTCATGTACCTAAGATCTTGACACTTGTCATCGATTCATTCAATACTGACCTTTTGACTTGATGCTCACTATTGATCTTCGATGCATGATTAAATGCACTTTGTTATATATTCAAAACCCACTGACATCATCAGGTTTGCACTCATCATTGGATTTGATATGGGATCCTGAGATATTACCACTTGTCATCTACATATTCATCTTTGGAATATTTGAATTTAAATAATTATTTTCCATAGTTTTAACTTGACATCCCCATGCACATTTCACTCTACAAGTCTAAATTTAAAGGATTATATTTTTAAATAGAAAGCTCATCAAGATACCAAATTTTAAGATGTTTAAGGCATGAAACATATTATTCTATCTTAGAAAGCTCATGCAATATTTTATCTTGAGAGGCTCCCCAAGTGCATTTATTAAATGTACAATCAGATTGACCTATTTATTTTTGCATGATGTGATGATGATGGTTTGGGTCGTCTATGCTTATGTAAGAACTTACAAGGCTCAAAATGAGTTTTTAAGACATGTGAAACCTATTTTATGTCCATGAATGTCATGATCACCATGAGAACTTGTTGATCCCTTTCACCTTGCAATCTTAGACCTGATTTTAAGCTATTTGATGACTTACTCAAATAAGAACTCAACTCAGCTCATCCATTCAGGTAGAAGCCTTGTATGTGGTTCAAATTTGGCCAACAAAACCTTTAAGTTAGCAAAACTTAAGTACTTTCAGATTTGATACTTTAACTTTAATATTTTTATATTTTGGTTATGATGTTTTGAAAGTACAACAAACTTTAATTTTTTGATATATATAATATGCCTAAGTAATTTTTTTTTGGAAATATGCATTATGCTATTCATATAGAAAATAGTTTCACTAACTTTGATTTATCTATTTAGTTATTGAAATATGTTATGTTATTTTATTATTAATTGATTAAAGTCCCCATCCATTAGGAATTACTTGATCTATATTTAAATTTTGATCCCTTAAATAATTTTAAGTCTCAAATAATCTTAACTAATAACTGTCTATATTAATTGAATTTAAAAAAGTCAATTGATTAAGTTAAACTAGTAATTACCTAATGTTAGTTATAACTTTTTTCAATCAAATTTGAAGCATAAAAGGAGATCAAGGGTTCATTTGAATAGGAAGAACAACATAGGTATTGAAGACTTATACATTGTGAAGTCAATCATTTATATCTCTCTTTTATGCAATTTCTCTGAAATAACATGACTTTTGTAGATAGACCAAATGGTACTTTCTCTGACAGTTGAGTAAATTACTTAGGAAACACATTTATATCCAATTTTATATTATTATTTATAATAGATTATCTTATGTTTGTCAAGTTTAACATCTTTTGATGATTGTTTCTTACAGTTCTATATGTAGAATCTAAATATTCAACTTGAATAATGATGAAAATTTTACTATTTACTACATTTCATTGATCTATTTAATTATAAAATTTATCTCTAAAGATATTTTGTAAAGAATGATGTTGGTTTATTAAATAAAATTGATCTATTTTGCTAAGATGACTCTCTTTATTGAGACTCACATATTTTATCTATATTGAATTTGACTTTAACTTAGTTTAATCTGATTTAGATTAATCTTTAATTAATCTATTTTTCTTTTTTGTTTCTTTTAGTTTAATATATTTAATTTACTTTACTTTTAATTACTCTTTATTTCTATTTTATTTTAATTAGTTTCCTATATTAGTCTCATTTATTTAATTTCTTAAAGTTAGACTTAGATTTTAGATTAGTGTGTTTGTAGATTTAGTTTAGATTTAGATTGTTTTAATTTGTTAGACTTAATTAAGTTAGATTAATTTGTTTATATTTAGTTTATTACTTTTTTTATTTAAATACTTTGTTATTTCTTTCTTATTTTAGTTGCTATCCTATTTGTTTTATTGATTTTAATTTGCTGGTCGTTGTTTGTTTGTGTCTCTTGTGTGTTGAGTTCTTCTTAGTTGTTTACTTTATTGAAGATTTATTCTTTTTTACTTGTATTTTTTTATTATTATTTAGTTTTATTTAGAATTTATTATAACCAAAGTAATATATTATATTTGATTCAGATTTCTTTCCTTCAAGATATAATTTAGTTCATAGGCTTTCTCTATCAAATAGAATAGATTACACATTCATATCTAAACTGATTCATTATTTGATAAGGTGGATTTATAAAATTATAATGGAGTATGTTATATTCAATAGATTATTTTTTATTTATTTAAATATTTAAAAAAAACCCTCACATCTTTAGGACCGTAATTAAACCTTGAGAACCATACTGTTAGACTGGTATGATTCCAAATTAACCTTCATAATAAGTGAAAGGTATGATTAGTTGATGGTATAATTTTCATCATTAAAAAATTTGGTGACTCCACTGAAGATATCTTCAAAAATGTTATTTGTTTAGAGTTGTGTTTTCTTCTTGGTCATGGTACTTGGATGATAACCTCCTATTATCCAACCTAGAATTAATATTGTTGATGATCAAGTTGATGTTTCTTTTAATTTTAACATGTTATATATTGTATAATCATCCTCATAATCTTCAACATGTTATTTAAGTCATAAATAAAGAAAAATAAATAGAAATTTTTGAGATAGATTGATATTTTAATCTCACTCATGAAACTCAATAGGACATTTTAAATACAAATAGATGAATTTAGGGAAATAGAGCTAAAATTTTAACTGTTAATCCTAATCCTAAAAATCATTTTCTTTCTAATTTTTTCCATTTAGATGATATGGGTTTTCCATTTGAACCTCCTATTATAAATTTTCAATTAAATCAAGTTGATTAGGTTTAATAAAATTAGCTAATTCAAGTAGAGGAGACTGCTAAGGCTTCCAATGGGAGATCAAGTGGAAGAGAGGATACAAGCATTGATTTACAAACTATGAGAGAATAAAGATCAAAATGATCTAAATGAGGATGGAGCTAATTAAAAAGCTAAATCAGAATAATAGATAGCTGTAAATCCATATATTTATAAAAATCTAATTAATATTGGAAATTGTCTTGGTAAGTTACCTTCCCTTAAATGATTAAATATACTAAATTTTTTTGGAGCTTTTGGAGAATCTTGGGAAGATCATTTAGAATAATTTAGGTTAGTTTGTGTTAGTCTTGGTATAACAAATTAAAATACATTTTAAAGATTTTTTACCCAAATACTTGAAGAGAAATCTTACCAAGAATTTATTAGTTTACATGCTAAAGTTATTAACACATAGAAAAATATTGAAGAATGTCTAGAGTTATCTTTTGGGAAAGCTATATAAGACTTCAACTTAGTCAATGATCTTATAAATTTTTCTCTTGATCTAGGTGAAATCATCTACCATTTTATTACTATATTTACTAAGCTACATCAAAAGATCCCATGTGATCTTAAGCCTTCTAAAAAGTTATCTAGAAAACAACTACAAAATATAAAATGGCTTTAGAAGATAAGGATATTATTGAATATGATGAAACTATAACATTCTATATTTAATATAAAAGGAAACTTAAATATATTGGGTTTAAGTATAGGTCTTTTACAGATCTAAATTTAGATAATGCAAAAAAAGTTAAAATCATTCAAAGTCTAAGAAATGAATTAGTTGTTGTTAAAAGACAAATGAATGATAAACCTTCTTCATCAAATATAAACAATACTAAAAGTAAAAAAATTAGAAATTGATTATTATTGTAATGTTTATGAATTAGATCATGAACCAAATTCATGCATTGTTATTCAAAATTTTAGAAAAATTCAAGGGAAAGATCTTATATCTAAAGATTTAGCAGACAACATAAATATGTGTGCTATTGATGATCATTTAGAAAATAAAAGTGCTTATGTTATTAATACTAGAAATAAAGATTATAAATATTCTTAAAATAAAAAAATAAAAAATAATAATAATTCTTCTAATGACAAAGGTAAAATGATTCAGAACAATACTTCAAGTAGTTCAGTTGATAACTCTTCTCAAAATATTCCTTTATCAACCATTTATAATAATAGTCAATATCAACATTATAAACCTACAAATTTTCAACAAACTAATACTAAAATTTATAATATAATTGATGATTTATTTACAATAAAAATTGGATTTTTGTTACTATAAGCAATTAGTCTTCTAGGATAATTTGATAAAATAAATGAAGTTAAAGATCTTAAAACTAATATAAGCTTACAAGAAGAAGATAGTAATGAGCAATCAATTATTTTTGCTCAAAGTTATGATCCTCTTGCAGACTATATACCTCCCTTTTATGTTTTGATTAAAATTACTAATAAAATAATTCATAATTGTATCTTAGATATGGGTGCTTCAAAGAATATAATGCCTAAATTTATTGTAGATCAATTAGACATATCTTATGAAACTGATAATAGAAAATTTACTAGATTTGATTCTAAACAAACTAAAAGTTATGGTAAGTTTTAGGACATAGTCATTAAGATTGCTCAAGATGAAAGAATCAGATTAATGACTAATGTCCAAGTTTTAGACATTCTTAGTAATTATGCTATGTTATTAAGAAGGGATTGGTAAAAAATAACTGGTATTTTTATCAGAAAAGATATCACATGGGTTTTTATTTGTAATGAAATTAATTTCATAAAAATAAAATATTGGTATAGTACACCTATAGAATCATACACTTCTTCCACTATTGCTTATGTTGAGATAGGAATTGAAACTTATGAGTTGAAAAATTTAGATGAACCAAAAAATCAGCATGAATAATTCTTTGAAAAAAATATTTTATGGTAACTTTATTTTGATGGAGCTTGTTTTCAACAAGGTAATTATGCTAGAATTTGATTAATTTATCTTATTGATAATTATTTTATATTATTACAAATTATCATTTGAAAATACTAATACTACTATAGAATTTGAAGCATTATGTTTAGGTTTAAAAAATGCTATTGAACTTAATACTAAACATTTAGAAATCTTTGAAGATTCTGAATTAGTTGTTAGACAAGTTTAGAAAACTTATAAAACTAATCAAACTCTTTTACATCATTATACTCAAAAGAAATGGTCTTTACTTGCACATTTTGAGGCTTCCAATATCACTCATATTATTAGAGAATATATTATTAGAGTTCATAAACTTGTTCTTTTTGCATCTAACCCAACTTTAAGTGAGAGTGAACCAACCACAAACTTCTCTTATGCTAAATTTTTTAAACCTAAGATTCTTGATTTGAGTGATAGTTGATCTATTTTTAGTTGTGATGAATACATAAATTCTTTCATTAAAGGTAATTATTTTGATCATGATGATTATTTATTAAATTATGAAGATTATTTGCAATTAAGTACTAGTAAATTACCTATTAGTTTAATAAGTTTAGAATCTATATTTACACCTAATAATCAGCCCAATATTTTTAAAATAGAAGAGCCTTATGGGATAATTACAGATGAAACTATTCCTATCAACTTAGGTATATAAGAGGATTCTAAATAGGTTTATTTGGGAATTCATGTTACTAGAAATAAGAAGGTAAAATTCATTACATTTAAAGAATTCATGTTTGTCTAGTCATACAAAGATATTAAAGGTTATGATACTGATATTATTAAATATGATATACTTATAAAACTTGGTATTAAATCTATATAACAAAAAATATGAAGAATTATCCCTTTGTTAGAGGACACCATTAACAAAGAGCTAGACAAAATGTTGATGTTGGTGTCATTTTCCCTATAAAATATTCTATACAGGTATTTAATTTACTGTTAGTTAGAAATAAAAATGATGATATTAGATTGTGTATTGATTTTAGATATTTGAATAAAGCCAATGTTAAAGATAATTTTCTCTGCCAAGTATTGATCAGATTTTGCAACAAGTTATAGGATAAAAAATGATGTCTTTATTAGATAGATTTTTTAGTTATAATCATTTTTTTTTAATATTGAAGATATATATAAGATTACTTTTACTATTCATAGAGGGATTTTTACTTATAACAAAATGCTTTTTAGATTAATGGATGGAGGATCTACTTTTTAAAGAGATATGTATGTTGTTTTGATGATTTGATTGGCTTTGTTATTCAGATTTATCTTGATGATCACATCGTTCATTCAAAAAAATGAAAAAAATATTTAGATCATCTTCATGAATTTTTCACAAGATGTAGAAAGTATGAAATTTTTTTGAGTCCAAAGAAATCATTTTTTGGTGTTACCAAAGGTAAATTATTAAGACATATTATTTCTATGGATGACATTTCTATAGATTTTGAACGTATTAAAGCTATTAAAGAGTTACCTCTTCCTAAAGATCAATCTAGTTTAAGGTCTTTCTTTGATAAAATAAATTTTGTTAAAAAATTCATATCAAATTTTGTTAATAAGTCTAATCCTTTGCAATTATTTCTTAAGAAAAATAAAATTTATACTTGAGATGAAGTTACTAATTAAACATTCAATAATGTTAAGCATGCCATTGTAAGTGCTCCAGTACTTACTAAACCAAATTTTAAATAAAATATTCATGCTTTATGTTAATAATACTAAAAAAGTAATTAAAACTGTTATCACTCAAGAGTTTGAAAATAATGATGAAAAACTAATTAATCAAATGAGTCAAATTTTAAAAGATGTTAAAATTAGGTACCCTCTTATCGAGAATTTTTTTCTCAATGGTTTTTTCTTTGATTAAATTTCATTATTTATTGATGAGAAACAAAGTTTTTATGTGATCTAATGTACCTGTTTTATCTTATCTTTTGAACCAATTAACCATTAAATGAAAGCTCACTAAATAGATATTATGAATTCAAGAATTTGATCTTGAATTTAAATTTTTTAAAAATAATTAAATGTAATGACTTAACAAAAAATTTAGCTGAAAATGCTTTTTTAAATATTAATGTTTTTGTCTTGTCAGTTGATAATTTAAATGCAAAGCCTCATTTAAAGACCATGAATTTTTTTAATTTAAAAAAAAAAATTAAATTTAGTCTTGAGATGAATGAATGAGATTGTATGTTGGCTGAAGATGATTGGTATCATGATTTAGTCTTTTATTTTTAAAATTAGGCTTATCCTAATAATTTTGATAAAAAACAAAATTGTTCCTTGCATTTAAAAGCTTTAAATTTTTGTTTATTAGATTTTTTTTTGTTTTATCAAAATATAGATGGAGTTTTATTAAGATGCCTTACGCATGACCAAACTCAAAAGGTTCTTAGAGGTTGTCATGAAGTAAATTGTGGTGGACATTATGTTAAAAAAATCACTTTTTATAAGATCCCAAGAGTAGGTTATTATTAACCTATTCTATTTCAAGATGCTTATAAGTTGGTTCATTCATGTATGTCATGTCAATTATTTGTTGATAGAGATAAGTTGCCTATAATGCCACTAAATCCTATTAAACTTAGAAAACCATTCAAAAATGGGGCATTAACTTTATTTCATATATACATCCTACTTCATCTACTAATCATAGGTATATATTAAATAACAACAGATTATTTCACCAAGTGATCTAAGGCCAAAGTGCTTAAAAGTTTTTTAATAGGCGATGTAATCTCATTTTTAGAAAATTAATTTTTTTTAAGATTTGGAGTTCCTTATGAAATAATTTTTGATAATGGACCTCAATTTATTTCAAATGAGTTTGTAGAATTTTTGAGAAGGTATTCTATAATGTCTAGTCATTCATCCAAATAGTACCCTCAAGGTAATGGTCAAGCTAAATCTATGAATACAAATCTAATTTTAATCATGAAGAAATTAGTTTGTGAAAATAAAAAGAATTGATATCTTAAATTTTTTTACAACTTTATGGGTTAATAGAACTATTGTCAAGGTAGAAACTAGTTATTCACGATTCATATTACCATATGGATTTGAGGCTACCTTACCAATATAACTTTAGATTTTTTTAGCTAGAACTACTTTACAATATGTTACTAAAGATATAAATTTGATTGAATAAATATTTCATGATCTAATATCTCTTGATGAATCTAAAGCAATAACATTGCAAAAATTAGAAATGGCTAAATAAAAATTGAATAAAAAATTTGATAAAAAAGTTTATAATAAAAAGTTTAAAGTTGGTGATCTGATTTTATATTCAGATAAAGCTCATGAAGATCTTATTAATCATCATGAATTTGATTTATTATATCTTGGTCCTTATTGAATTACAATTGTATAAGGAAAAAATAATACTTTTCATTTTAAAAGATCTTGATAAAAATTGGTTACGTTACTTAGTTAATGACCATCACTTGAAATTTTTTCATGATTAATTCCTTTTTAGATTTCTTTCTTTCTTTTGTTCTCCTATTTTATTTTTGATTTTGTGTTTCTTTTCTTGTTTGTCTTGTTATGTTGTTTGTTATTTTGGTTTATGTTGTCTGCTTTATATTGCTACTTACTTTTACTTTTGAAAAGATCAATAAGTGTTTCAAATGGATGAAGTTTCCCATTATGAAAGAAGAATATGAAGATACAACAATTATATTGTAAGTATCAATTATTTTAAGATATTACTCTTTATACATTCAGTTTTATTTATAGATGAATAATATATATTGAATTATAACTTGTTGAAGTAATGCTTGATTTTCATATATTATATTTAAGACATTTGTATTAATTTATACATCCAACCCAAATTTCTATATTATATCATTCCCTTTATTCATGCCATGTTAGCTAAACATCTCATCTCTTATTGAAATTTATTATTAACTGGGTATGTGCATAGTTGCTTGATAAATGATTTTACTAAATCACACTCTAAAGATTATGTTTTTATCAATAGGAAATTTAATCGCTATTCAATTTTATTACTCAAAACTGACTAGCAAGGTCACTAGTGTTATGCCTATTTTTCACACCCTCATCAATTTTTTGAAACTAATACTCCTTCTGCCATAGAGATGAACTAGTCATAAAATTTAAAAGTATGTCAGGGATCTAGTCAATTAGTAGTATATTTATATGCATATTTTAATTACATAAGTTGATGATGATTGATTTATGAATATGTATTTATATTTTAAATAGTTTCAAAAAATATAAATAGATGAATGAATAGAATATGCATATGTATTTATCACTAATGAATATATGTGATAAGTCATTTTGTTTTTCAGTTGATTATTGATCATATTATAGTAAAACATCTTCAGTTTGAAATAGTGACACTTTATATGGTTTATCAAAATTAGAAGCATTATATGATTGTCATGATGAATTCAGATATCTTCATTGATCTTTAACTGAGTATTTTATATAAATTTTAGATCAATTTTAAGTTGATAGTTTGAATGATTTGTGATGACTAATTTGGTATTTTTATGGTAATATGCAACCTGGTTTAATTCAAATGAAAAGATATATTAACTGGTAATAATGATTTTTTTCTAATTACAAGTATATAAGTGGATTGTCATGACTGTTACACTTTAATAAAGTAATGCATCTTATGGTTTATCATAAAATTCATTTGAAAATTAGATTATGAACTTCATATAGATTCATTAGTTTGATTGATGGATCAATTTCATGAATAATTCAATATAAATATAGTTGACATTGGTTAATGGTGACATGATATTTTAAGTTGGTTTAAATTTGAACCCTAAGTTCTAAACATATACACTATCCTATATTGAAAATCTATTGAAAGTAATTGACCTAATATGAGGACCCTAATTGGTCAAATGGGGAAACTTATTCATTTCAAAGTTTTTATGAACTAAGTTAATGTTATTTTTTTTTGAGACACAAGGGTTAGTGGTTATGAGCTACAAAGTTTATTATGTGATTTCAAAGGTCATGAAATAATTGGTGATTTTAAAGGGCATGAACTAAATGGTGATTTCATAGGGTAGTTTGAATGAATTTGTTTTGAGTCATAAAAATTGCATGACATAAGATGATTGGTTGGTTTTCAAAGGTTAAATTTTTCTCAACCTTGAGACGTGTAAATGGCTAGTTGGCAATTTATCAAGTTGGCAATCTATTTAGTGAATTTCATAGCATGTTAGCTGATAAGGTGAGTTAATACCAAGCATGATAGATACTTCAAGATCTTAGTAGGATTATTTGGTAGTTTAAGGCATTTAATGAATTTGGTAGATGTCTATAATCTCATAAACTAGTAAGGGTTTAGTAAGTATTCCGGTTATTGTTAAGTTTGATAGTGCGCTAACTTGGTTGGAAAAATGATAAGTACTAGCCCTGATTTTAATGAGCCCATGGTGATTGGGTACACAAACAAGTTAATTTGGGGGGACTTGGTTGCAAATAGCATCATTTTATTAGATTTTATCATTTTTTGAAGCTTGCTTACAGAAATGATACTCTGTCAGATTGGAGTTTGGAGTTCAAAATAAATATTTATGAGCATAAAGATAAGAAGTGCATATAAAGGTATGCTATTAATAAAATGAATAAGTTTTGAGGAAGATTTTTATTGTTTCTTGGAAAGAAGTTGGATTTGGTCTACATGTTGATAAGTTTTGATAAGGTATCTGTGCATGTTTATTTTGGAAGGATAAAAACTTATAGTTTAGTGGTGAAATATATCATTTATTTGAATGGATATTGATGAGAAATGGGTTTTAATTTTTGATAAATTCATTTATCTTTGTAGATGATGAAATAAAGACATATTGATTTTGGTTTGAGCATGCTATTTTAAGAATTTTGGAGGCCTTTCTTATCTAACTATGCATACTAGTCTAGATGTTTTTGAATAATATATTGTTTAGTAGTGCTCCTAGCATATCAATCATAGTTTAAACCATGTGTTGAAACTTTAAGTTTTGATAAAATGAAATTTGTGTGTTTAATTTTAAATATTTGAGGTTCAATTGGTTTTAAAACAATATTATTTAGTGGTGGATTTATCTTATATTAAACTATAGTTTAATGTATTTATGGGTTTTTGAGATAAAGTCCTGCATGGTTATGTTATGGAAATATAATATGATGAGATTTATATATAGATAAAATGGAGGTTATTGTTGGACTTGCACATTTTGGTTTTGGGTTTCAAGAGTTTTTATTATATTGAAATGTTAGGAGTTTCAGTATTTTGAAGTAAAAGTTTCATATGCTTAAAGTTTTATGTAAAAGCGAACTCTGTTTGTCTATTTTAATGAATGTTTGGAAAGCTTAAAATGGTTATTGTTTTATCTTGTCATAAAGAAATGGTTTTGGGAGTATATTCAAATATGTAATATGCTTTTTCAGTGATGGTTTGTTTGTAATTTGATATCTCTAAAATTTGAGTTGCATGCATATATGGATTTTGGAAGAGAAGATTTACATAAGACATTTTTATGAAAATATCTTGTGTTTTATTATGTCAAAAATATGATGGAAAACATATTATGAATACACAATATTTTGGGTTTAAGTTTTTTTTGTTGTTAGAAATACAATGTCTTTTGAGACACATCAGTTTATATTTTGAGTTTTATATTGTTGATATTAGGTTTTGGTATAAGACAAGTTTGGTATATTTATATAAATATTATATGGAAAAATAACGTATTTCTAGTCTACCATGAAGAATTTGTTTGAAAATTTTCACATAAGACGTTGTAGGTTTTCTTATAGAACTCAGATTTGAAGATGTTGAAATGATAGATAGTTCTGAAAGGTTGTGATAAGATGTTTTAGTATATTTATTTTTGATATTTTATGTGATAAGGGTTCCTATTAAAATTTCTTTAAAAATGCATGCAAAAATTATACACGATTGTTTATATTTAAGATGATGTTCAGGAAGTAGAAATAGTGATTAAAGAGTTCAAGCAAAATATATTTGAAGGGTTTCATATTGAATTTTTTTTTGGGATATTATGATTATGATATTTTCATATGTCATAATAAGTTAATTTTTAGTTTGAAATTATGACAGTGAAAGATATATTATTATTCAAATTTTATTTTGATGATTTAGTTTCTTGGTCATCACATGGAAAGATATATGGTTTTCAATTGAGAAATACTTGTCATGAATAAAAATTTGTGAAGATCTTGCTTTCAATTATTTGAATTGGTTCAATTTATATTCACAATAATATTCATACAGTGAACAAAAAATCATGAAGATATGATAAACTATTTTGGAAATAAAATTATGATAATATAATTTTATTTTAAAATTTTAGTTGGTTTTAAAAGATATTTTGATGTAATCAAAATAGAATATTGTGAAGATAGATGACATAGTTGGAGCTATTTAGTTTGATTTCACTCAATAGAGAACTCAGCTATTTTTGATGATAATAGATTTTATAAGTGACTGTGTGTTTGATGTATAGAAATGCAGCTTGGTTTCATATTAAATATATGCATGTTGATGTTTTATTCATGAATAATTAGTTTTTGTATATATTTCAAAATATATAGGATGTAATACTGGGATCACCCATATTAGGTAGAGATAGTGATAATCAAGGTTGGAGAAGAAATCAAACTTATGGTAGCATGAATCAGCAAAACTCGAATAGGCAAATTTAAAGAGAGGGTTTCAGGGCTAAGAGATTTGGCCCTAGGTATGCTAGTATAGGTGCTAAGATGTGAATCCACTTTGATGCCACTGATCCTAAGTTTTGAAATGTATTGAACAATTTGCCCTTCAATCTTGTAAACCCTAGGCGTAATAGAGGATTTTGCGGCCATAGATTTCGAGCCAAGTCTAATTCTTATAGTAGTTATTTTCACCACTTATAGAATAATCCTCATTAATTATTAGTTCAATCACCTAACCCAAAGAGAATCCAACTTGATAATAAGCAATACCATGTTAATGAAACCACTCAGCTAGACACTAAAATAGCCCATGCCAAGAACTCTGTCTATCTTATTTTTTCTTATTTTTTTGATGAACCTTCACCATCTAAGAGAGATACTATTTTAGGGTGTAAAAAATTAAGTTTGAAGGAGCCTATTTCAGGTTTTAGGAAACATAATCTTGAAATTTATCTAATCACTTCAAACAAATGTTTAGATGGTCAGAATGACACAGACACTCTAGTTGAGGTCAGAGTTCTCAAGCGGATTAAGTTGGAGGTGGATGATCCCACAAGTGACTCAAGAATGAACATGGCTCATCTTCCTACAATTGAGATGGAATACAATGAGTGTGTCAATGAATAAGGAAAGGCAGTGATTGAGGTTCTTTCTAATTTTGATGATTATTGAATGTTATTAGGATAAATTTTCATTTCAAAATTGAACCTTTAAGTTAGCAGAATTTAAGTACTTTCAAATTTGATACTTTAATTTTCATATTTTGATATTTTGGTTATGATATTTTGAAAGTACAATAGACTTTAATTTTTTGATATATATAATATGCCTAAGTAACTTTTTTTAGAAATATGCATTATGATATTAATATAAATAAAAATTTCATAAATTTTGATTTATCTATTATTTATTGAAATATGTTATTATATTTTATTATTAATTGATTAAGGTCCCCACCTATTAGAAAGTACTTGATCTATATTCAAATATTGATCTCTTAAAGACTTTTAAGTTTTAAATAACCTTACCTAATAACTATATATATTAATTTACTTTTATAAAGTCAATTAATTATGTTAAACTAGTAACTAATTAATGTTAGTTACAACTTATTTTTCCCACCAAATTTGAATCATAAAAAGAGATCAAGGGTTCATTTGAATAGGAAGAACACCACAGGTATTGAATTATGAAGTTAATCATTTATCTCTCTCTTCTATGTAATTTTTTTGAGATAGCATGACTTTTGCAGATAGAACAAATGGTACTTTCTTTGATGGTTGAGTAAATTGATTAGACAACATAGGTATATCCAGTTTTATATTATCATTTATAATAAATTATCTAAAGTATGTCAAGTTTAACATCTTTTGATGATTGCTCTTTATAGTCTTATATGCAAAATCTAAGTATTCAACCTAAATAATGATGAAAATTTCTCTAATTATAATATTTCTTTGATCTATTTGATTGTAAAAATTATCTCTTAAGATATTTTGTAAATAAAGATATTGGTTTCTCAAATAAAAGTGTTCTATTTTACTAAGATGACTCTCTTTATTGAGACTCATATGTTTTATCTATATTGTTCTTTATATTGATTTTGACTTTAACTTAGTTTAGTCTGATTTAGATTAATCTTTAATTAATATATTTTCCTTTTCTATTTCCTTTAGTTTAATATATTTACTTTGCTTTACTTTTACTTACTCTTTATTGCTATTTTCCTTTAATTAGTTTCTTTAATTAGTCTCCTTTATTTAATTTTTGAAAGTTAGACTTAGATTTTAGATTAGTTAGTTTGTATATTTAGTTTAGATTTAGATTGTTTTAGTTTGTTAGACTTAATTAAGTTAGATTAATTTTTTTATGTTTAGTTTAATACTTTGTTTCTTTAAATAGTTTTTTGTTTCTTTCTTAGTTTAGTTGTTGTCCTAATTATTTTATCTATTTTAGTTTGTTGGTTGTTGTTTGTTTATGTCTCTTGTGTGTTGAGTTCTTCTTGGTTGTTTACTTTATTGAAGATTTATTCATCTTTGATTTATCTCAATTCTAATTTAATTATATTTATATTTTATTATCTTGGTGTTATTTGGAACTTATTACAACAAAATCAAGATATTAATTTGAAATATATTATATTTGAATCAGATTTCTTTCATTCAAGAGATTTTCTAGTTCATAGGCCTTCTCTATCAGTTAGGATAGATTACACATTCATATATGAACTAATTAATTATTTGATAAAGTTGATATCTGAAATTATAATGGAATATGTTATATTCAATAACTTATTTTTTATTTTTCAAAACATTTAAAAAGTCCATCATATTTTTAGGATTGTAATTAAACTTTTAGAACCCTACTATTAAAATGGTATGATTCCAACTCAAACTTTTCAATAGGTGAAAGGATTGGTTAGTTGATGGTATAATTCTCATCATCAATAATAGGCTCTATAAGTGTTAATTAGAGTGCAGTTCACTGAATATGTACTTAACTAATCTCAAACACACATCCATTCATCCCCAAGAGGTAGGAAGCACTTTTTAGAGTTTATTTAATTTAAAATAATATTATTTTAATAATTTTTTTTTTAGGGACTTAGGGCACCTAAATTGACTAGGTTGCATAAGTTGCTTACCTATCATAAAGGCTTATTTCATGTTGACCTTGTATTGTCAATAATACAAACTTATTTTTTTGAGTCCACTTTCAACTATATTTGAGTCTATTTTAAAATTATATTAATATATATATTTTTTAAAAAGTAAAATTATTTATCTATATTTCAAATTATAGGTATAAATTCCATCTAATTTATCTTATAATACACTTGTTTTAGCTTTATTTATTAATCTAGAATTGTCCACAAGGTAGTATGACGTAATAGTTCCTATTGGGAAACCATTTTGGATTTGTTAAGATATAATTTTAGTGTAGGTATTCACAAAGGAAAACCAACAAACATATCTTTTCTAATTTGAAGTTATTCAATGTTATTTTTATAAACAATCACACTTACAACACTACTTAATTAACAATTAGTAATTCTAAGATAAATTGGTTGATACATAGCTTCTATTTCATATTAAATCAAAGTTTATTTTCATTCCATCCATACATAAAAACCTTAATAATCTCAATGAAATTTTCATTTATGATAGTATCCTTTTTCAATACCAAAATTCAGTCATTGGCATCGATTATGGGGGCATATGCCATCCATATGCACTCACATTACAAGAACAAAGTACAAATTTATATAGTTTTGGGTGCATGATATAATTTCATACACAAGTTTCAAACATAATTTATAATTTTCATCTAAATACATTTATATTTTATACATTTATCAATGGGATCATGATACAACTCATGTACATTATGCTATTTTTCAAAATTCAATAGGGTGTGATACATACTTTCAATACTATTTGTTATCTATAGACATGATAAGAGCATGAATGGCATCCATTCTATTTTGATCATGCATCAATAACAAAGTGAGAATTGAATATACAAGACATATATATTGGTTGGTTTAGTTAAAGTGCATAATGCATAAATTAGAGGTTTAGTTCCCTCTAATATTATGTATATGAATCCATTTTAGATTTCAACTTGTTTTAGGTTTGGGGGTTATAAATACCAAGAGAATAAATTGATTTTTTTCATCTTTAATTGGGTTTTATTTTAAATAATAATTAAATTCAATTTTAGGTTTGATCACCCTCAAATTATCTTTTGGTTTAATTAGGAACCAATCCTCTTTAACTACTTCATGGGAAGCACCAACTCTTCAATGTTTTAAGGAAGCATCATCTTCAATAAAATTCAAAATAGAAACATTGATTTCACTCATACAAGTGTAATCCTTATTTATTATTTTCAATCTTTTATAATTTAATTTACATTTCAATTTTTTAGTTTCATATATGAGCATTAACTACTTTTACGTCATTACAAGTTTTTCCTTAGAACACCTTGAATGATTTGGAGTTCTCCCAAAGGAAAAGTGTGTTTTACACACTTAGATAATATTTCTCCTTTGCTATAGTAATTTAATTTATAGACTAAATGAAGGAAAATTGTAGACACCCAATTTAGTCATGAATACTTGATTTTGTTATTTTTGGCTCTATTTCATT
This sequence comes from Torreya grandis, assembly GCA_037957365.1. NCBI lineage: Eukaryota > Viridiplantae > Streptophyta > Pinopsida > Cupressales > Taxaceae > Torreya > Torreya grandis. Next base: position 240,137 of record JARHVA010002929.1, read on the forward strand.
TTAATTGACATGTGTACTTAATTCGGACCTCTTTTACCACCTCACTCTATTCTAAGCACTTTTATGGACCTATTTCTTTTCTAAATTTTTATCCAACACCTAAATAAATGTTCTAAATGATAAAAGCAACCATAATCATCTATATAAATATTATAGATCCTAAAATTTATAAGTTTTCATTATGGTATATATTGACCAACTGGGTCAATAGTGGTAGTCAGTATTTACCCCTATGGTTTGATCCTGAGCTTTCCCTTTCTAATGGATACTTTTAAAATTGAAAACCATCCTTACAAACTGGTTTATATTTTTAGGATAGGTAGCATGAGGTTTTTCACTTTTATATTGCTATAAAGGCACATTTAAGTCACATATTATACCACTTAAAAATTTCAATACGATGACACACATTATTTCACATTTATGAATGTTTCTTTAGTCTTTCCAATTTTTATTCTAATCATTTTAAGCAATCATCAAACTATTCTAATGCCTATTTTATAAAACCTAAATAAAAGTATGATCGAGCATTCAATACATTAGTAGATGCATCATATAATTAAATGAATTCAATCATACAAAATAATATAAGTGGGATAACTACATGGTCTTGTTTTTCCTCTTTATTGTATTGGATATGTAGGTATTGATAGTCATCATGGAGATAATTTAGGTTAGCTGAACCTAATACACTCCATTATTTTTTAATTTTTAGGTTTTCAATAATTGAAAAACCTATTAGAGTTTCAACCTTGGATAATTTATTTTCAAGTCTTCCACACATTTCCAAAGGTCAAATATTCATAAACATACCTAATTTAATCTTTCACTAGTGATGGTGATATGATTTTTCTTATTTTCAATAGAGGTCAAGATCAACTAGTTCAGGTCAAAAGTGGTAGTCGATCTTGCACTTCAATAATTTTAGTCACATATTTTGGGAGCTTAAAAAATCAATCACTATCACTATGTTCTATATGGTTTTTACCATTCAGATCTTAGATATAAATAGATAATTTTGTCATTTCATTAATAGTTAGTCTTTTTTTTTTTTATGGCACTTTATTGATTTTAGTATTGTAATTTTATTATAATTCTTGCAAGTTGATTTACAACATTATAATTTATTCCATTCAATTTATTTAAATTAGGGTTAACTAACTTATTAATTAAAATTCAAAACACACACACACACACTTAATGGGGAGAACTACATTAAGTTTGAATTTCATCTTTAGAGTATTATATATGTCATTCATTGGGGAGTAGTTGAGTTTATTAAAATCCACTTTATTCCCATTTTTTGGGTTAAAATTAGTGTATAATTGGATATAGGGTTTCAAATATAAAGAGATAGGGTTTTGGATACCACACTCACAATGAACCCCGAATACTGCATAAATAGATTATAATCAAATGCAATAGCTTATGCCAAAATAGAGAGGCATACTCTACCCTAATGATTTTAGTAGAGGAAAAATACTATCATCTAACAAAGGCATATACAACCTTACATTTTTTTTGACATGATTACATACACCCATTTATTTATAAGTGACTTTCAATCCACTTCCAACCCTTCTTATCACCTATAAATTATTTCATTCCTACACATAACATAAACAAGCTACGTATGTAAATCTCTTAGGTCATTTCCATTTATAGTATGTTATGATTATTTAATCATATTCATATTTAGCATTCAAATAGTATTTTATTACAATACATTAAAAAAATTTAAATAATTATAAATTTTTATCTTTCAATATCTCACAAATAAAAATTAAGGTAAAACATATTGATGAACCCACATTCTTTTAGGAACATAACAAAAAACCCTAAATTTTCCCTTATGGTTTCAAATTTCATGTATTTATATCTAATTTATAATTTTACCTTATACATAAATTACACATGGATATAATGGATGTACATACTTTCTATTTTTTAACTCAAGCTGGGATTTTAATCATTACATGTTATTTTCTTAAAACATGTAATTTATTAAGAAAATATGTAATTAATTTTATTAAATATATGTGCAATAATAAGGTTTAAATTAATTATAAAAAATATTTAGTCTTCATTTATAATTCACAATTTTAAAATATTCAATTTAATTTGATCTGATTATTACTAGACACCAAAGAACACGTATGACTCATTTTTTACTCCCCCTAGATCTCAACATAATAATATCTACCATCCCACTCTCATTATTCATTTGAGGTTTATATTGAATTTCATGGTCCTTGTTGTTATAATACAAAAAGGTAGGGTGCACCATAATGCAGTAAAAATTAGAGGTCATTAGAATGTTCCTCTTCAACCCCATCTTCCTCCCACAAGGCCAAACAATCAAACCAAAATATATGATATCATTTAGAAACTTGAGAATACACAAGATAAAATTACTTTATTAGAATTGATACATAAGATACCCATTTAAAAGGATATTCTTTATGTGGAGTTGTGTGACAAAACTTTAACAAGTGAAGAAAATCCATCTTATGTTACTTATATCATTAACATATTATGATGGACAAAGGAAAGTATCTCTTTTCAAAAATATTCCTAACATCCTAAAAATATTATTGATCAACATATTTTATTGTCTATTCAAGTGTGTGTTATAAATAAGCTAGTTAATTAGGTCTTAGTGGATATTATATTGGGAATAAATATTTGTAGTATTTATTTTATAAATGTATGTGGTATAGAGTCAAAGGATATCAGTTATTCAAATGTGAAAATTCATGGATTTAACATCATACCTATAAAATTATTTGCAAAAACTATAGTTAATATAAATATGGGTCTTAAAACAATAGCTATGTTATGTTAGGTTATTCATAGTGACCTTAACTATAATGATATATTGGGAATACCATGGATTCATGATATGAGTACAATACCTTATATTTTAAAAGAATATATCAAATATAACTATCATATATGTGTATGTGTGTGTGTTTCATGGATCATGAATCCTATAATCATTGTGAAATAACTCAGCCCATGGACCATTACATACCTCATATGTAACCTCTCTCTTATAAGTATGGACATTCTACTCAGCACAATAATATACCAACACACATATCTATTTCACCTACTCTTTTATCATCAAAAACATATTTAAAACAATATGGTTTGGTCTAAAATATTTTAAAAATATGGAAGATAGAGGACAAGTATTGAGAAAACATGCACAAGGCATCATCAATCTCATTACTTCATATATTAACAAATGATGGTAATGCTTTGGGTACATATATTATTCAACACCCAATAATGAAATTAAAAATAATAATTTTTTTTATTCATATAAAATTATCTAAATCAAGACTTGAGCATGTGCAATAAGTTGTTCATGTATTAACACTATAGTTAGTATATCCTAATCTCAACTATGATAATGTTTCAATAGAAATTTGTAAATTAGATTAAATCTATAATGATTAGTCTCTTTTGGAATACTTGGGGGCATATGAGGATATCCTACTTCTATCATAAGAATAGGTTTCCTCATACAAAACATTCCTATGGATATTCTCGAGAGAGTGAAGGTCCTAATACTAATGTACAAATAAATGGCCCAAATATAATTCATATTCTACCATATGTGAAAGTTAGGTCAAATTTTATCAATGAATAAATAATTAAATTAAATTATTAGACAAACAAAGATCCAAGACCAATCCTTCTAGCAATCATTTTAAAATATGATGAAGGAAATAACTTTGTAAATAAACATTACATGATCATCCAAAGCTATCCACTTGGGATTATTCAAACATGCTATGAATTCACCCTAAAATTACAATGAAAAATATTTTACTTTGCTAAGATGTATAGCCAACTAAATAAGAAATAAAAAAATGCATCCAAATGTAGCTTTATTGGTTAAAAATTCAAAGACTATTGGATGTAGGTTTTTTGATTAATTGAATATCTTGATTGGATTTAGAATATAGTAACAATTACAAAGCCTAATGTACATATTAAATGTTGTATAAATACCATGATTCAAATAAAACTTACCCCAAAATGACTTCCCACTACTAAGGATCAAGATGGTTGTATACTCTATAACTAGTTATGACATGTTGTCATTAATGGATGGACTTTTTGGATATAATAAAATAAATATTAATTCTAAAGATCAAGAAAAAACATCATTTACCACATAAAGGGGTAAATTATGTTATGTAGTCATGCCCTTAGAATTGAATAATGTAGGGGACAATCATCATAGATCTATGGCACACATATTTCATGATTATATTCATAAAACTATGTAAGACAATGTCAATGACTTACTTAAAATTTACAGGATCAGGCTACAAGCCTATGGGAGCTATTCAAACATTTATAGAAATACAGTCTGCACATAAATATGAATAAATGTGTATTCAAGGTATTTTCAATAAAATTTATAGGTTATATCAAATTTTAGATAAACATAGATTTATATCAAAATAAAGTCAAATTTATTGTTTATATGTCACCACCAAAATTACTAGAAAATTTATGATGTTTTTGGGGTAGGATTCCGGAAATAAAACATTTTGTGGAGATAAAAAGATTGAATGGGATGAATCTTGTCAAAAAATTTATGTAATTTAATAAAATCTTCTTAATTCACCTATTTTCATTCCTCCAATACTTGATCAATATTTTTTATTATACATTTATTCTATATACCATACCTTAGGGGATTTACTTGAAAAATACAACGATAATAAAAAAGAACCTACAATCTATTACATTAGCCATACACTAGTAGACTATGAAATAATTTACAATGCTATGGAAAAATTATGTCTAGCCCTTATTTTCACAACATATATACCATGACACTATATGTTTAATAATAGAACACATATCATCACAAAGATGGATCCGCTAAAGTTTCTCTTGTTAAATCCCCATTTTTAAGAACGTATAGCTAAATGGGTAATGTTATTTATGGATTTTGATAGAAAATTCTTATCTCCAAAATACATTAAAGGACAAGTCATCATAAATCAATTAGTTACAACACTAATAGTTTCATTACAATTAAAAAGAGTTTTCATGATGAGCTTACTACATATCATATTGATTATGATACTCAGACAATGTACTTATAAAGATCCAAATGAACCTAGGCCTTATAACTATTCTAGTTTTCATTATTATGCAAGGCTAGCCTATCCAATTTTTAAACACTTTAGGTTTTTCATGAAAATGTTTTATAGAAGAGTATGAGGCATTTATACTTGGATTGTGTACTACACGCACATTGCAAGTAAAATATATACAATTATATAGGGATTCTCAAATTTTTGTCATTCAAGTTTCCAATATTTATCAAATAAAAGAAGAAAATTTGATTTCCTATAAGGAAATGGCACAACATTTAAAGGCATACTTTGATACATTTTCAATTGAAAGCTTACCTCAAAAATATAATCAACATTCTAATGCCATGGCTAGTGCAACTTCTATGATTCTTATGGACATCATTGATGATAATGTAACTTTTACTTTGTGAAAATTACAACACTGATTAGTTATTATTGTAGATGTAATAATTTAGTGGTATTTTTAGTTACTCATAGAGCAATTAATTTAGAATGGTGCAGTGACATCTATAATTTATTATATAAGGTTGTTATCCTAGAAATATTTACAAAAAATGATAAATGCAAATTACAACGTGAAGTGATATTTCATGTTATAATCAATGGGGTCCTGTTAAAAAATAGTTTAAAGTAAATTACTTCAATGCCTTAGACGTGATGAGGATAAGATATTTTTACTTAAGGTACATTATAGTGAATATGGGAGGAATTTTATTAAGAAAGTAATGTCTTCAATATTTTGAGACAAGGTTACTATTGGAATACAATGAAACATGAATGCCAATAACATGAAAAACTATGTTCAAAATATTAGAAGCACAATAATTTGAATCATGCACCATCAAATAATGACAACCTATTATTTTACCATGACCATTTTCAATTTGGGGATTTGACTTGATTATAAATATAAATCCACAATAATAAAAGGGTCAAAAATTCATTATTATATCTATATATTATTTTACAAAATGCATGGGGATGATAAAACTATAATTGAATATAGGATATGACATATGTAAGTTTATAATGATAAACATCATTTTATAATTTAGTCTCCCATCAGCTATTGTAATAGATAATGGACCATCTTTAAAAAATATGATAGTTAAGATATTTTGTACTAAATATAATATTCATCACAATTTATCCACTCCTTATTATCCCTAATAAAATAGGTAAGTAGAGTAACAAATAAAATTTTGATAAAATATTAACTAAAAATTGTTGATAGACAAAGAGGTGAGGATTGACATAATTAGATTATCTATGCTCTATGCCAATATTTAACAAGCATTTTCACACCTACAAAGGATACACTTTTATAGAATAAATGTAGTACTGCCTTTAGGGGCACATATACCATATCTCCATGTTTCCTTAAAAGATATTATGAATATTGGTAAAACTATTTGCATGAGTTAAAAATGTTGGATGAAAACACATATAATCCATTGAACATATTATATTTTATAAATATGGCATAAAGAGATCAAATGGAAATAAGGTTAGATATCATGAACTCGAAGTTGGTGACTTGGTACTAATATAAAATAAAAATAATACAATATAGATATGTAGAACAAAGTAAAGTTCAAACCTAATTTGTTGGGCTCACTTATGGTTATAAAATAAGTGGGTATAAGAGCTTATAGTTTGGATAAAATAGAGAGAAAACCCATAAGGAACCCTATGAGCATCATGCACTTGTGTCAGTATTACACATAAATATCTCATGATCCTAAATATTTCAAAAATACTACGCACACACATAAAATCAAAAGAATATAATACAAATACGTAGAATAAAGTAAAGTTCAAACCTAATTGTTGGTATCATTTATGGTTACAAAATAAGTGGGTAAAATATCTTATCATTTGGATAAAATATAGATGAAACCCATAAAGAACCCTATGAGCATCATGCACTTGTGTTAGTATTACACATTAGCATCTCATGATCCTAAATATTTCAAAAATACTATATATTTAGGATCATATATTTTAAATATTTAGGATCATGATATGCTTATGTGTAATACTGACACAAGTGAATGATTCTCATAGGCTTACTTATGGGTTTCATCTCTATTTTAGCCAAATGATAAGCTCTTGTACCCACTTATTTTTTAACCATAAGTGAGCCCAAAAAATTAGGTTTAAACTTTAATTTTTTCTATATATATGTATTGTATTCTTTTGATTTTATTTAGTACATAAGTATCTTATGATCCT
>JARHVA010002929.1:255000-282500 GCA_037957365.1 Torreya grandis
GATTCATTTACATTAATGAAACTACTATGATCATTAGTTAATATATAATATATTAGAATGTTAGATCCATCAACTACATGTATGATAATCTAATCAACATGAGATAAGTACATGATCTACAAAGTGACAAAACCCCAAAGTATAACTTGATGAGCCCAACCATCGGTGGCCCTGACCACCCCAACCATTAGCTAGATGGTGAAATTAGGTATCCAAGTTTTACTAGAAATTTATGAGCATATAAGTGACAAAATCCATGATACATAACTCAAACAGTCAAACATTTAATTAAAATAACATCGAATAATAGACAATAAATACTTGGTCTAACACACTAACCAAGACCATAAAAAATAATAGCTTGTAGAATTCCCAAGTTACACAAAACAAGGAAAATACATTCATCCAAGTGAGCATATGAATTTTTCTTATATTATTCACTTTGAACTTAGGAAGGTTGATTTTGAGGTAAATATGAGTTTATGATTTTGAAGCCTCAATGATTGAGATATCAAACTAGATTTCACTGCTCAAAATTCTCATGCAACCTCAAATTAACCTAACCAACAACAACTCAAGATGGTAACAAAGTAATCTAATTACAACATAATCAAGGGAGAATTTGGATTCAAGTCATCATAATATAAAATCAAGCCCATGAAGGTATAGTTCATCACTTTCAAATGTGGACAGTTATAGTAAAAAACAATACTTAAAAAAAAAATCACCCCATGACATATATGCAATTTGATCTTAATAAAATAATTCACTAGTTTGACACTACATTCAAAGGTTGAGATAACATTATTAAGGGTAGACCAAAGAGAAAAGGAGGCTAAGTGCAGCCAATATCAAAAACCCAAAATCATCCATATTCAACCCAATTTTTAAATAATAACATAATTGATGGATTCACAGCACTATCCTATGGTATAGAAATATATAAAGGGGAATTATCCATTAATAAAAGATGACACACACAAATGACCCCATAAATCAAAAAGCAAAACCATATTACTCTGACCTTTAGGCACAAGCCATACTTCATTAAATCAAAAGATGTTATACAATTGAGTTTGGAATAATTATACAAGTGTAAACAAATCCATCAAACAAATCAAAGCTTTAAAAACCCTTATCTAATATGGATATCAACCCATCTGGTTCAAACAACAATAAGAAATATAATAATTAATTTTTGTTGTATCAAATCAAGATACAAACAACTATAGGGCACATTATATCAGTATAATCTAACTTTAATTGGTAAAATTTGAAACCTATGTATTATTAATTTGTTCCCAATGGTAAAATTGATTAACATGTTTACAATTACTTAGTCTGTTAGGGCTTTATTTTTGGGCTAAGTTTTTGGACACACCCTACAACCATGTAGGAATTCATAAAATCCATGGTGGTTTAAATAAGACCAAGATAACTCTTGTAATGCCAAAAAGGGGTTTTTAAAATGGGTACACCAAATTTGGGTACAAAATGATACCCTACTTAACATGGGTATGCAATTAACCCATATAAGGCATAACCCTACAACCCTTTATTTCTATGGAGATTATTTCAAAAAATTAGATTGTAGTCCACCAACAAGGTGACTTACACAGTAGAAAACAAATAATGTTAGCTTATTATTGGCTAACATATTTGTCCTTATATAAAGATATTTTATTTTAACTCTGTACCCTTCTCTCAAGAATAAATAAGTTAAACAACAAATGGGTGAACTATCAAGATTAGTTCCACTCTGAATTAAGGTACAGCTCCCTTTAAGATTTTCAATGAATTTGAATATTCAGATACACTTTTAACTAGAAAGTGTTTAAAGGCAAACTCATATCCATACATCATTATGTTATGAATACGAGATTTTATAATAACAATAGGTAATAAAATACATGAATTCTATTTTCAATAACAATTAAATAGATAAACGTATATATTGTTGAGCTAGTAAATAATAAAACACATATAATGAATTTTCTAATGGAAGAGTAATCACTATATGAAAGAAGGTTTCGCATAGAAAAGCCAACTTCAAATACTCAAACACACAGATCCAAGTATGTAGTAATTAATTATCCTTTTCATTCATAGATGAAAATATTTTAGATAAACATCACATATATTACTAACAACATGGTTCAGTTCTCTAATTTTCTAACTCCCTCCTTTCTTCTATATATCTGCATCTTTTTACAATTAAAAATATATATAGTTTCCATAACTAATCCACCTATCAAACTAAACCAGAGTTAAAGTAACTTTGACCCATACGGGATTTAGTTCTGAATAGAAAAGTAACTGAATAATTGAATACAAGAAACTATGTAAGTAAAGTCATTATTGAAGTGATGGGTTAGGATCTCCAAATTTGCTTTGTTCAATTGAGTAGACATGTTGAGCTTTCCACTCCTGAAATGTCGTAACAAACTCTTGAATTTTTGTAAGATTGGGAATGCTAATGTGTTTTATCCTTGCTTTCTAGATGTTTTCTTCCCTCTGAATTTTCCCAATCTTTTCTATGTGTTCTGAGAGAGTGTTGATGTAGCGATAAAGTAGTGAATCTACCTTTGAAATCTAAGAAAAATCTTTAGTTGATAACTTTTCACTTTCTTTAATGATGTTAACCTCGTGAAAATTCAAAATTTTCTGCTTTATAATGAGTTTTCAAATATATTCTCCTCTAATCTCCCACTAATTTTAACTTAGAGAAAGCCTCGAGGTGAGATGAGAGTATAGTCATTGAACCACTGAACCATTGAACTTTTTGAAAATGTGGTTCAACTTCAGGGTTTAATGATATAAGATGAACTACAAAGACTGACCAATAGTCATATGATCTTTCTAGAAACTTCAAATTTTGAAACATTGAACTGTTGAACTTTTGAATTCTGTTACATAGGTTCAAATGTTAGTTTCAATTGGTAGGTTCAACGATAGGTTCAATTGGTAGGTTTAATGATAGGTTTAATTGGTAGGTTTAATGATACATTAATTTATACAATGGAATTGAGTGAACACGACTCTTTACAAAACATCGAGTATTGAACTTTTGAACCATTGAACTTATTGAACTCTGAAAAAGGGTTCAAGTTCAACCATAAGAATCAAAATCAAAATTGAAATACACAAAGAGACAAATGGTTCACTTTGATAAATATTAAACCATTGAACTAATTGAACTCTTGAACTCTAAAAAAGGTTCAATTCTTTTAAGAATTTACACACAAAATTTGATAAGCAGTTGAACTTCTTTTACGGCAAAATTCATGAAAAATTGAATAAGGGTGACTCAAAAGGTAACACTTATCAAAATAGATAAAATCAATTTATTTGTTTTATATGGGTATATAAGCATATGGGTTCATCATGAAGTCTCCTGAATTCACCATGAACCCATATGGTTTATTTATTTTTAACAAAACCTCATAGAATGAAAAACCAAAAGTTCTTTCCCTTATCCATGAAAATTTAAGGACAACACTTGTAAAATTTATTGCAAACTCGTAAGGCCACTTACTTGCCATCTATGAGTTTCCTAGCTTGTTGAAGTCTAGATACATGCCTTGTAAGATTGGGTCTTCTCTAGCCAATCCAAAATCTTTCCCTAACTCATGCATCCTAAGGAAGAATGCCACAACTTCTATAAATAACAATCAAACATTCTATAGAGGAAATCCCAATTCCTACGCCATGTTGCTAGGCAGGGGCTCCATGTTGTGTTTTTTTAGTAAATGTTAATGTAGAAATTAATGAAGGTAATGGGGTGCTAGACCAAGACAAGGAAAGGAAGATTTTACAACTACTACATTAATGATTTTCCACAAAATTTTATCCAAAAATTATCCCAAACTTTCTATCTAAAACTACCAATGTGCCAAGTTAAATAATAATATTTCCAAGTTGAGCCTAAATCAACATCACACCAAAACTATGCTTTTTCAATGAATAATATATCCATAATACACCTAGGAAAGTTAATGAACCAGTCCATCAAGATATTTCAACACTATAATACTTATTATATGATTATAGGAGTCAATGACTCAATTTGTGATCTAAACACACCAAAGGAACCCATAAAATGTTATAATGCCATAGCTAATGGTTTAATATTAAAATAGTTAAATATAATAGGAAGAAAGTAAGAGTTCAAATTGACAATGTCAAAAATACCCAAAACACCAAAAATGGGTTTCAAACATGCATCACAAGTAGAAACCAATAATAACCACTTGATGATGCATAAAATCCAAGCAAAGCATAAGCATGAAATAACAACACAATAATCACACACACAAAGAGAGGAAGATAATAAAATATGAAGTAACATAGATAAAAAGACTCGATACAAACCATGGATGTAACTATCACATGTTGTTTTACCTGTTGGTAACTGTAGACACTAAAAAACTACACACTTATAGTTTTTTATACCTAAATGCCTCAGGATCTCCTAAAAATTATTAAATATTCCCAAAACCCCTCTTAACCAACCAAATCAATATTTTTTTAGTCACAAATATCATTCAAAATCACTATTTGAAAGTACTATTCACCATCACTATTCACTATGGGAGCCACTATCACTATTCATGATGACATGGCAAGTGACATGGAATGTGACATGTCAAATGATATAGGATTTGATTTTGGAGGTGATATGGCAAGAACATGGCTTATAAGTGATGTGGCTTCATGTGGGACATCATATCCCACTTGGGACCCTTCCCAAAGTGCTTGATGACCTCATTCAAGCATCACAAGCCCCCCACTGCCCGCCCCCCCCACCCACCCATGAAATGTGGTGAATTTTCCCTTAAGGGATCATTATTTAACATGTATTTTTGTCTTCCCACATGAAATTAGACTTAAAGGAGACACCTACCTCTTTAAGACTTTGGAAAAGACAAAGAGCATTCATTTTTAACTTTTTAGCTCAAATGGAGACTCACCAACCCAAATGGAAGATTTTCCAACCCATATGGGAATCCCCACAAACCTCACCCTAGAATTTTCATCGCCCACATGGAAAATGGTGCCACATTTGGTGTGCCACCCCTTCAAGTGCTTGTGTGAAAGCAAGAAAGTATGGTTAAAAGTCCTTAAGTCTCATTCAAACCCATGTGCATGATTTCCATTCAAAATTGGAGACTCACCAACCCACATGGGAATATTCACCAACCTCACCTTGAATAAATCATGAGCCCACTTGGAAAAATTCGAATTGCTTCAATATTCCTCTATTTTGGCATGTTTCTTCACACAAACATGCTATAAATAGCCCCCTCTCCTTCACCCAAGGTTAAGTGGAAAGTTAGTCTCTTGTTCTTAACATATTGCTACAATTTTTTAAAGAAGGTAATCATCTTGGAGGTCATAATAATATTGGATAGAATATCTCAAGAAATGAAACTATGCAAAAATCTTCAACAAGCCATCCTCAATCCATCTTCAATAAACATCAAGTTGATTTGTATTATTTTGCAAATTCAATTTCTTATTTATTAACCCCCTTTGACCTCTTCTTTCTTGACCTCAAAACCATAACCCCTTTGGCTTTATTCTTATCCATTCACCTATTTCCCTCTTTACCCTTAACCTCTTCTTTCTCTTTATTCCATTTACCCATTAGCCTCCTCACCATTTATCCCTTTATTCCCTTTTACCTCTTTTATTTCTCATCCCTTTCATATATTTACCTCTTCACAATTTATCCCTTTTGCCTTCTTTATTTCTTACCATTTTTACCAATTTGACCATTTACCAACCTTAACCAAAACTTTATCCCTTGTCACAAGACAAACCAAACCATTTCCAAACCCAAAACCACAATCTTGCCTTCACCAATTTTCAACATTAGTATAATCAAACTAGTTGCTTCATTTTGATTAATTTAGCAAAGAATTTAACTTCATTGTATAAAATTTAGTTACTTTATATTTTTAATATCTTTAATTTTCTATTTTTATGTAAAATCCTTTTATTTCATCATTTCAAATTAAGTGTTTAAAGTAGGTGGATTGATAATCTCCTAGAAAGCTGTTGCTTCTAGCATCTAGCTCACTCTAGGCAATACACCCATTTACTTGTCTAAAAAAAGTTTCTTTTAGTGTTTTTTTATTTTTTAGGTCATCCTCACAAGCCAAGGAGGATCTATCCACAATCACTTGGATTAAACGTATGTATTTTTAATATGTTTTTCTACACACCCCTTATCACTAGTTTCTTTCTTTTCAAAGAATTAAGAAAAGCAAAAAAAAATGAGAAAAATATTTTGGCACACCTGGTGGGAACCTTGAGTTTTATTGGGTCCATTATTTGTCTTAAGACATTTATAAATTCATTAGTGAACATTTCATTTAGTTGCATTAGTGAAAAAAAAATCATTTAGTTGCATTTTTAATTACATGTTTAGTTGCATATTTACTTACATTCTTAGTTGCATAATTTATTGTATTTTTAGTTTCATTTTTAATTAAATTATGTTTTCTTTTATTTCTTAAAAAAAGAAAAGTTTTAGTTGCATTTTTAGAAAATTTAAAGTTTATTTCCTTGCATATTTAAAAGAAATAAAAAGAACAATCATCCTAGGACTAGGACCTGCATTTTCATCATTCATTTAGATGGAACTTAGAGATTTTTTATACATATAAATAAATCCAAAATTTTATTTTGGGTTTAAAATAAACACTTTGCATCTATTTAATTTATTTCTAATCTTAGTTCATCTAGTAACTAGGAGGAACAATAATTTTATCATAGATTTCATTTGTATTCACACACCAATCCAAACCACTAAATAATCAATGCATCAAAACAGTACTTGAGACATGGAACCACTGAGATTTCATCACCTAACGTCAACCTTACCCCCTCCCATTTACCCCACATAAATTTCACCACCAAGGGGAGAAATAATTTAGCTCTCTGGTTGAGTATAAACTCTGGACTCGGTATATCTTGGCTAAGCACTTGACACCCTTATTGTTGCGAGATTGTGAAGTGAGAGGGAAAGCCCCAATACCAAGCCACATAATAATTTTCAACACAAATATTTATTTTTAGTCCTAAACAACTCAAAACCAACTATAGCTTACCTTTTTATTACCTATATCAAACCAACTTCCCCTCCATACTCTTTAAGGCATAAGCTAAAAGTGATTTAAAAGTAATCCTAGGCTAAATGCATTTCTAGTGTTTATGTTGATTGCTTTGAAATTTTTTTGGTCACTTCTTGTTTGAGTTGATAGCTTCACATTTTCATTCCTTATTTTCTCATATGGTCACTACCAGACAATAACTTAGAAATCAAGTTAATCAGCCCTCATCTTCTTCCACACCTATGGAATATACCTCAGACATTGAGAGTTCCCTTTATGTTGAGAGTTCCTCTCCTCCCTCTACTTATAGGTTCCCAATCATATTTGTATGAGATCCTAACTTTTCTACCTTCCTTGATAATAATCAGGTGGATTTATAGGACTACCTCAATACCATGCCACACTATACCCCTTTTACTTCAGTTTCCTCTATTGAACCCCATCTTGGCATGCCACCCAATCTTATGGTGGGTACCACTTCAACCCAACCATTGTTGACCCAAACCTCCTCCAACATCCCATCTAGTGAAATCCAAACTAAACTTCCACCCCGCAACCAAACACCTCCTATCACACCCAAAGTGGGTTCAACCCTACCCTTAGTCACCTACACCCCACCTACTATGGCATTATCCTCCACTTCTACTTCCATCATCCCTTAGGTAGCAACCAATACCTCAACCAAAACCCAATATCAAAATCTAGTTCTCTCCATACCACAAACACTTCCCCTATAAACACTTGGGTCGCTACCCACCTTCAACCAACTAACCCACTAACTACTTCGATGCCACACATAAACCCCCTAACCTTGACCTTCTAACACGTACCCATGACATCTTATAAATATATTCATAACATATAAGTATACATACCTTCACCTTCCACCCAAAATTACATGACCTCACACACACACATAACATCATCCCAACCATCCAATAGTTATTCCCATGTCACCTAGCCCCAATAAAACATGTCATATACCTATCCAACTGAATAACCCCAAATGAACTTGGTCAAGATGCTAATGGAGAAGATGACTAAACTTAAGTCATCTATCTTGAGGTAACATAACCTTATCTATTATGACCAAATTTGTAATGAACCCATCCATCTATCCATTTGTTCCTCTCTGACCATATCCTCTACAATGGGAATTGCCAAAATTCTGTAAATTTCAAATTGAGGAGGACCCCCAACAACATTTAAGAGAATTTAGGCATGAATGTTACTTGACTACCCATGATGATGCTCTCCTCCTCCATACCTTTCCTATGTCCTTATCTAGACCAGTATTATATTGGTTTAGTGCCATCCAAAAACACTACATCTTCTCCTTCACCCAACTAGCCCAAAATTTTTTAGATCACTTCTCGATCAATATATGCAAGAAAAATTTTATTACCAACCTCTATTCCATTTGTAAATTCAAAGATGAATCCATTTCCAATTTCATGGCTCGTTGGAGGAGCCTAATCAACTAACTTTCCTTTTCATTTCCTCAACCTGAGACTATATAACTCTTTGATCGGGCATGTGCAAAACACATCTCATCCACATTGCATGTCCAAAGGCTCTGGACATTTGATGAAGGTTTTACCATGGCTCACAAACTAGAGAATATATCCATTGATGAGGGAAGATTAAATTTGAATAACAAAGCCCAACTTATAAAACCAATGAGCCCTCTCCTTACAAACTAAACAACACAACCAATAACAATTCCAAGAGCAAAGCCACTGCTAATGATATTGTCCTCAAAGCCACTCCTCTGCCATCTACCAACCAACAAAACCCAAGTAACCAAACCTCTGACCCCTTCAACTATCCAAACTAAAACCAAAGGAACCAAAATGGGAATAACCATAAGCCATTTACTCTACTTGGGGATCCTTGTCCTTCTATTTTGGAAAATTTACTAAAAGCCAAAATCATTTAATTTCCACCAATTCAACCACCCCAACAATTTGATACTTCTCACCTCATGCCTAGTTGGTATAATGAGAATAACCATTATAATTTTCACCGAGTCATAGGATATGAAATAAACAGATGCAATACCTTTAAATACCTTGTCCAATCCCTCATTGACAAGGGGGAGCTCACATTAGATAATCCTAATGCACCACCAAACCAAACCCTTGACATATTCTACAAACCTTCCCTTAATCATGCTTCTTCTACCCCTCATCATGAAAATAAACTTGGATCATCTCACGAGGCACATACTATTAATCTGGTTACTAGTGAACCCATTGATGAAGAAATGTTACCTCACCCACTTCTTTCCCTATTCCCCTATTGGAAGAAAAAAGACTGCCTTCTATTCCTTTGGACACCCAAACAAAGGAAGCAACCATATACACACCTCCATTAGAGGATACCACACATACCTCCCATATCTTAGAACCATCCACCCCCTTTTTGGAAGCTATATCATAAGAGAAGATGATTCCATCTACCCAACCTCTAATTGCAAAACCTTCTATCAAAGGTCAAGATAAAAGTAAGGGAACCAAACTGGAGCTTCTAACCCCTTATTTGATGGACCAACCTATCCCCTCTAAAAAAACTAAAACCTCCACCCAACCAAACAAAAACCCTTCCAAATTGATTCACCCTCAAACACCTAAACCCACCAAGATAACTACTGTGACCAAATCCCCTCCAAAGCCAACAAATAAAAAAACCAAAGAGGTAAAATCACCAAAGGGCCCAAAACCCTAGATTTTACCTCCCTCAACCTTACCCTCTATTCTGGGTCCCCATCCCTCCACCTTAAACATAAAATCCACTATTTTTACCAAAACCCCACCACCTTTATTGGTCACACCTTCATACTTGCTCTCTAAAGCACCTTTCCCCACTGCACTAATAATCCCTATTTTACCTACCTTACCATCATTTTCCACTAGATAATCGACCACCTTAGCTAAACCAAAACCATCAACCAAGTATACCACTTTACCCAAGACACCTATCACCAAACCCATGTCCCCACAACTTTCTACTTCAACACCCAAAATAAAAACCACTAAACCTTTACCACCTTTATCTTAATCTTACTTGACCACCCTCTAGTGGTTATTGCAAACTTATTCCTTGAGCTTACCACCCATCAAACCCTTTGACCCTTTAAGTACCAAACATTCTTGGTTTAATGATAAATTGATATGTGCATATCATAGGGCACTAGGACATGACACTGAGAACTATAAAGCTCTCCAAATTCTAGTTCAAAACTTATATGAAGATGATGATCTATTATCAAACAAACCTCCTTCATCCCCATTGCCAATCCAACCACTTACTCAACCCATCCAACCTTTGTTCTCACCCAAGAGTGAAGAGGAGGAATCAAAGCAACCATCCAACCTAGAGAACCCCCTTATCCACACTATTCACATGGTTACCCTATCTCAGGCCCAATAAAAGGACAAAGGGAAGATTAAGGCATCTATTACTTGGAATTTTCCTTACCTCAACTCCCAAGTTAATAATACCCAACCGTCTCCATCTCCAAACAAACCCAAGGTGCCTATATTAGGTGCATCCCCATCTAACCCTCAATACCCTAACCCTTATGTAATATCCATCCAAAAATCTATCCTTAGGAAACTTCACCAAACTCTAACAAAGATGAGCTTGTATGAGTTAATATCTACCTCCCCCCATCACCATCAATTAGTCATAGAGGCTCTACAATCCATTAAGGTCCAACCTAATGATCCTCAGCCTCTATCCACTTTTGTTGGTACCCTTCAAAATTCCAACATTGTCACCTTTAAATTTTTTAGAAATAACTTATACTCATTTAGAGGATCTCGATCCCCCTCTCTTTATTACAACATATATCAATCAAACCTTCATCAAAAGGGTGATGATCGATGGGGGAGCTAACATCAATATTATCTCCTCCCATGCTTATGACCAGCTGTAATTACATACAAACATCATGTTTAAACTCTTTTATGTTGTAGAAGGAGAGTTTCAATATAATATTTTACTCAGATTCCCTTGGATTTATGCCATGAGTTGTGTCCCTTCCACCCTACATCAATGTGTCAAGTTTAAACATGAACGGCAAGTTGTGACTATCCAAGCTAACCCTAGTCCTTTTATATCTTGTAATATGACATATTAGCCTAATGATGTCCTTCTTCCTCCCTTATCTACCACATAACCATCTACCAACAACACAACCTCACCAGCTAAAACCCATAACCTTTCCACACCTACTGTTGATGAATCTTCCACTAGCTCATCTATCCCCTCTTCCCAAATTCCTATACAAGACCCTGTGATAACCACATTCCAATGTATTTATTTTAGGGAATATAGACTCTTAGCCTTAGATGCATGCTTTACCCCCAAATAATATGGGAATATTATAAATGACCCTTCTTATGACCCTAACATTAGAACTATCATCCCCATTGGTCTCTCTAGCCATCAAATGAATGTAATTTATGGGGGACTTAATCGTCTACTTCTAGTTCCTACCACTACATCATCCATCCAACCATTTACCTCTATTTTTTCCTATCTTAGCAAACTAGAGTTCACTAAGTTATATCTTCATAGATGTGATTGGAAAGTATTTGGTCTCAGTCACTATGAACAAGGGCCTCATGAGTTACCCCATTTCAAAACTTTACAACCTCATGAGTCATTTGACCTTGGGTATGAGCCACCTCAAGAATCCACCAATTTACTCAAACCCATTGCCACCATAGATGAAGATATACCATCCTTACCAACCAAATCACTTTCTTCACCTAAAGACCCTAATATCATCCCTCCTAACTTTTTATTTGATCAATACTATAAGTTTGAGCCCTCTGATCTACCAAAAGAGTGGCCAAACCAAGGTCCTTACACTCATATATCTTGAAATGGTAGAGATCAATTCTCCCACTATCAACACCATCCGACATCAAGACATTGATTTCATTCTTACCCACCTAAGTGTGGGGAAGTTTTATATCCATTGATCCCTTCCTCCTGAGGCCATAACTATGTTGAATGAATCTACCATTGATATCAACTTGGTCACTTTGGATGACCCCCACATTGTCAAATTGGGCCAATCATTGAATACCATGAAACTTCAAGATTTATCCTCTTTCCTCTAATATCATATCATATCCTTTGCTTGGTCTTATAATGATATTCCTAGGATTGACCCCACCATTATTACCCATAATAGAGTCACTCACTATGATTCTAAGCCTGTTAAATAGAAACTTTGATGCATGCATCCTCACATAGCCATTCTCATCAAAGAAGATCTTTAGTGTCTCCTATCTGTAAACTCTATTCAACCCATTGACTACCCCCAATGGGTCTTGAACATCATACCTATCATCAATGTCAATAGGGGTTTATGTATTTTTTTAGACTTTCATGACCTTAACCTTGCTTGCCCCAAAGATGACTTCCCTCTCCCTAACAATGACCAGTTTATTGATCTTAAGACTAGCCACGAGATGTTATCTCTCATAGATGGGTTTTTGGGTTATAATCAGATTTTGATTACACCTGAAGATCAACATAAAATGACCTTTATGACCCCTTGGGGAATTTTTTTCTATAGATTCATGCCTTTCAAGTTAAAGAATATTGGTGTAACCTACCAATGTGCCATGACTTATATTTTCCATGATATCATCCATAAGATCATAGAATACTATGTGGATGATTTTCTCAGGAAATCCAAACTCTGAAAACACCACTTGGCTATTCTTAAGAGCATATTTGAATGCTTTATCTATTATAAAGTTTGCCTAAATCTTAAGAAATGCATTTTTGGGGTCCTTTCAGGAAAGCTTCTTGATTTCATCATCTCTTTTCATGGAATTGAAGTAGAACCTTATAAATTCAAAGTAATTTTGGACATGCCTCCTCTAACCAAACTTAAACAACTCTATATCCTTTAGGGAAGACTTCAATCCATTCACTATTTCATTTCCCAACTTTCAAACTAGTGTCAACCTTTTCATCAACTTCTAAAGAAGGATGTCTCTTTAAAATGGAGTAGTGATTGTCAAAAGGTCTTTTATTTTCTCAAACAGTACCTTTTATCACCACCTATCCTCACCCCTCTGAAGGATGACCACCCCTTTTAGCTATGTATTTCTACCACCAACCATTCCCTAGGGGAAATGTTAGCTCACCGAGATGAACAACACAAAGAGCAAGCCATATACTATATTAGCCATATGCTTGTAGAATAAAAAACTCAATATACACACAATGAGAAACTATACTTAGCATTGAAATTCATGGCCACCAAACTCTACCACTACCTTCTTAACCATAAAACCTATGTCATCACTAATACTGACCCACTTAAATACATGCACTCTAAACCATATCAAAATGAGTGTATGACTAAGTTTCTCATGCTCCTAGTTAAATTTGACCTTGAATTCCTCCAATAAAATTAAATTAAAGGTCATCTCATTACTGATCAATTGGTTGAAGCTCCTCTAAAAAATAACTAGCCACCCACTCTTGCCTTTCTAGATGAGTCTATCATGACTCTTTTTCAAGAAGATGACATAACCTACCAAATGACCAATTCTTTGATGGCTATAAATACCAATAAGGAGGGGGTGCCATATTTATTCTCATTCCTCTTGATAGTGAACCCATTACTCTCTCCTTCAAACTTGACTTTGAATGCACCAATAATATGGCCTAGTATGAACCCTAGTGATAGGTCTCCAAACTGCTCAAAGCTTGGGAATTAAGATAATCTATGTCTTTGGTGATTCCTAGCTTATGGTAAACTAGATCAATGGGTCCTATCAATGTAAGAATGATGTCTTTATAAAATATAAAATTTTAGTTGATAAAATCTTAAAATCATTCGAGCATTACCTAGTCCAATTCATTCCTCGATCTACCAATAAATTTGTAAATACAATGGCCTGCCTTGCTTCTCAAATCCTTTCTCAACCTTCCAATTCCAAAATATTTATCACCATTCATAATTTTACCACACCCTATTATGTCAAATCTAACCTCCCTACCATTTTTAATGTAGATGAATCCCCATCTGACATTTGGTATGACCAGAATTCAACTACCTCAACCTAGACATTGTTCCTCCCAACCTCTCTAGGAATGCCTGAAGAGCTTTTATTCAAAGTACCTATTGTTACACCATACTAGGGGGATTACTTTACAAATGTGGTTTTGATGGTGTCCTTATTAATTTCCATCAATCTTCCCATGACATCAAAGAAACACATGATGGGATCTATGGGGTGCACTTTAGCGGCCTAGTAGTCTCTAAACATATTCTTCACCTTGGTTACTATTGGCCCACCCTCAACCAAGACTATTTTGATTATGTAAAAAAGTTTTTTAAATGTCAAAAGCATGTTAGTTTACATCATGCACCAACCAATAGCCTCCAAGTATCTAAGAACTTTTGGCCTTTCTCTCAATGGGGGCTTGATCTCATTAGGGAAATTAACCCCCATTCTTTGTAGTAGCATAACTCCATCATCATAGCCACTAAATAATTCACCAAGTGGGTGGAATATATTAGTCTAATCTCTACCAAAGTAAAAAGGATTGTTGACTTTATCAACCACCATATCATCTACCATTTTGGTGTTCCTCATAAGATCATCATCGATAATGGCAAATCCTTAAAGAATAAGCAAGTCCAAGGTTTATGTGATGCATTTGGCATTGATTTAAAAATCTTCTTGCATTATCAACCACAAGAAAATTAATAATCAAAAGCCTCTAATAAAACCCTCACCAAAATATTAACCAAAGTTGTCACTATTTTAGGTTAGAATTAGCACTTACACATCCCATTCACCTTATGGGCCTATTGCACTAGCATTCAAACCTCCACTGGTACTACCCCTTTCTCTCTAGTCTTTGAAATAGAGGAAATCTTGCCTCTTGAAGTCTAAATCCCCTTTCTTCACATATCTTTGAAGGAGCTCATTTTTGAAGAAGATTTTCATCAGCATCATTTATCTCAACTTGAGCTACTTAACAAGCGTCATTTAGCAGCTCTCACCCACCTCTGTATCTATCAAGAGCATATCACATGTACTTATAACAAGCACCTCAAACAATGGGAATTCAATACCAGAGGTCTCATCCTAAAAGAAAACCAACATGGAGAAGAGTAAACAAGGTAGGTTTTCTTTCAATTGGCTTGGACCCTACATCATCACCCATAAGTATGGATCAAGAGCTTATTGTTTGTCCTCTCTTGAAGGCAAATCAGAAATTGAGCCTCTTAATTCTTCGCATTTTCATCTATTTTTATATTAAATAAGGATCAAGCTCACATGTTTTTTAACTTACGTTCGTTCCTTGATTATGAGATTTTCACCTTCACCCACCTTCCTCCTCCCCTTTTAAGGATAATTGATTACAACATAGAACCATGTGATTAACTATGATAGTCATGGCCTAATCCTAAATATGGGTACCACGGATCTACCCATAGCATGGTTCTCATGGATACTTTTCATCTCTAACAAGATTGAATTCCATGGTCATTATCTCTCAAAACCACACCCTTTTACATATCATGATCCTTCTTGTGTAAAGTTTTGCCCTCATAAAGGTAAACCTATGAACCTAATTAGGCTGGTCCATTTCTAAACACATTTCATCTTGTAACAATTAATTAGTTAAATATCTTAAGCATTGAAGACTACTCCTCAAAGGACAGCTGCCAAAAAAAAAATTGCCACATGTAAAATAGACTGGTCCCTTAAAGGATAGCTATTAAGAACATTAAAACAAAGCCAATAAACTTAAACCAATCACTTGAATGATGTTTGAGTTAAATTTGTCAAAAGTAGAGCAATTTCATGGAAGCTTCCCACATCAATCAGCTTCCCATATATATTAATAAAGCAAAAGGCCCACTATCAAAACCAATTCTAAAGCCACAATCAGCTCTCAAACAACATAATAAGTTGGAAGCTACAATCAGCTTTCCCATGTAGACTTCCTACATTGATCAGTATACATCTAGCATATGACATTGACTTGACTAATACCATTCTTAGGTCACCTATAAAAGGGGAAAACTAATTCACATGAGGTTATCATACATATCACCCATTACCCTTCACACACCTATCACCCATCTTCCCTTTTG
Organism: Torreya grandis; assembly: GCA_037957365.1. Taxonomy (NCBI): domain Eukaryota; kingdom Viridiplantae; phylum Streptophyta; class Pinopsida; order Cupressales; family Taxaceae; genus Torreya; species Torreya grandis. Next base: position 271,270 of record JARHVA010002929.1, read on the forward strand.
ACTATCTATAAATCAAGGGATTTAGAGCTTACTTGACACCCTGTGATCATGAAACCTTTTTTTTCAACTAATGACTGCTCATGCATAGCATTTTAAGGGCTTATATTCATTAAATTGATCTCACTTTAGACCTATTTTTAGTCCTTGTCAAAAACAAACCATCAGGCCCTATTCTTATCTTAGTGTACATGGTCAATGTTTTCACCATGACTTGTGCCATCCAACATTACAAAAACAATGGTCATTTATTTTATATTAAGTAAGATTACAACAACCATAACCATACCAATAATAAACATAACCATAACATTCATAAGTATCCACACAACCTCAAACATAATAACATTCGACCAATAATATCCAACACGTTACCCTCCTATTCTTACTAGCCCATTAACACAAGCTCTAAACATTAGACCTTAGCCATTGGTAGTGTCTGCTCAAACATGGAAATATTTTCTTTTGTACCAATTGAGAGTCCACCCATAGTAGGGGAATGATTTTTTGATCTAATTGTATAACCAATATCCTAGACCACATAACTCCATGATACCAGGGCCTCTTCTAAATGGGACCCCATGTCTATGGTTCCAAGAAATTGGGCCATAGGATGTAGATATGGACACTATTTATCTAGCCTACCCATGTAACTCTTGGGTTAGGTAAGGTCCATCCTCTGTTGCTCACCATGCTATAACTTCCTTACTTGTAGAATCTACTTGACCGTTAAAGAAATTCTTTACAAGTCATCACTTCGCTACTACCCTTAAAATGTGGCTCATAATAGTGATGAACCTTGGCCACAATAAATTTACAGATCTAGATAGACCCCCACCTCTTAAGACTCATCTCATAGTAGTAGACACTATCTCCAAAATCCTACCCTCACATTATTTTAGAAGGTGCAACCTCCTCACAAAAACACCTCTTCTTTGGATTAGCTCCATTGAAGATTATTTGTGGTACTTTGCATTGTGTTACCTTGTAATTTATCCTACCTTTCCCATTCATATCTCTCATCCTAATAAATGTGGGATCATTGTGGTAACTATTTACCAACCTACCCTATTTGCTTTCATTGATACCTTGACCAAAATCCAAAACTATTATTTCACCAAACCTTCTCCCTTAGCCCAAACCAGCCCATGTGGTGCATCAAATTGGGTTAGCCAATTTAAACACCACTCATCCAAACCTTGTTGAACTATATTGGCCTAATATCCATAGACTATGTAAGCACTTCTCTAGGGGCATCTCAGCCACTAACAACTAATTCCCATCCCCCTTTTTTTTTCTCACTCATTTCCATCGCTAAGAGTGCCCTTTTGCTTAGGGCATCCTACATCAAGGAAGATTTGAAATATTTCTTCAATGTCCTTATGTTTTAATACCATCTAATAATTCCTCTTAAGTCTTTCCCCCATTGTTGGGAGAAATTCATTGGCTTGAGGTATTTTTGGACTATGTAGGGAATGCTTAGTTATTGAGGTCAGCTTAGCCACTTCCTTTACTTTATTTTCCCTTCTCACCTAAAACCTCTTCCTCAACTTCTTTACCTATCTCCTGACCATCTCCCTACCTCCAGGTTGTCAATCTCTTTTAATCACTTTTCTATCTTGTCAATCTATTTTAACACAAGGGTTGATAACACTCCCCATTGGTGCCCTTACCTCCAATAAATTTGCCTCCTACTCTACTTCGTTGAGCTCCCCATCATATTTCCTTGTGCATGCTTCACAACCCACTTCCCCACCTGCCTTTTGAATTTTTTGCGTCTCTTTCACCTTATTACCAACCTTGCCCTTTATCCCCTTCAACTTATTTCTCCATCCTCATCATATCTCCTCCCCCTTGGCTATTTGTGATAACCCCTTTATCACTCTTTTTTCCTCACCCATTCCACTTCATATTGTGCATATTGAAAGATTTATGTTTCTTATGTTACTACATTTTTTATTTACGTGTACCACCACTCTTTTCCATTCTATCACTCTTCCCACCATACCCATTTTCCATTCTTCCTATTTGCTTTTTTCCATCCTTTCATCATTTTTATCATCCCCTTTTTTCCTTCACAACTGGTTTCTCCCAAGGTATTTATCCTTTGAGAAGCCTTCATAATTACCCTTTTTTTCTTATCTCTTTTTGCTTGTGGCCCTTTTTATATTCCCCTTTTCCTCTTTCCATCTCTCTACTCACTTATCTTTTGCATCTATGTGAGTATCTATGCTTTGTATCCCTACTTCAATTCTTCGTTTCTATTCTTATCATCTCTGATCCTCATCCCTTAGTTTCAACTCATTCCCTTTCATTACGTCCCTCTATTTCTTCACCACATCACCATTTTTTAAATCTTTTTAATCTCTTCTAATTACCGCTTCAACTTTTTAATCTCTTATAATAAGCTGATTAACACGTACCTTCTCTTTTCACCTTCTTGTCCACCCATCCTTTATATCCCCTCATTCTTCACCCCTTTCCCATTTTCCATCCCATTCTCATCTCCAAAACAACCATCTACTTTGCTTTGTTATTCCTATCCTTCCATATCATCACCAATGCTTACTTGGTCAAGATACCACCTACTTCGTCCATCTCCCCTCATCCTCTTTGTGTCCTCATTTAACTCTTTTTTTCCTCATGTTTCCTTTTCTTCCATTTATTTCCTTTTTTTTCATTTTCATCACCAAACTATTTTCTCTTTTGTATTTTTTAGACTTGTTTTCAAACCTTTCATGGCCACCCATATCCCTCATTCTCCCCTTACCCTTCACGATTTTTACTCTTCTCTCCCCATCATTTTCAATTCTCCAATCTGTCATTATTTAGTGCATCTTTAACCCCCAATATTTTACCTTTTATTTTCTTTTTTTTTCTCTATTTCATTTCATTTTTTCATATCGCTGAATGCCCTTCCTTGCTCTTCCCAACCTATATGACCATGCTTGGCTTCTTCCATCTTTATCTACCTTTGTCTTTATCTATGACCTCATTGTTTTCTCTTAATCCATCTCCTAGTACAAATTTACCTCATCCCTTGTTGGATCTACCTTATTTTCTCCAATTTCATCTCCACCTCTTTAGAGTGTGGTCACTAGTTATATTGCTTCTACGTACATCTCCTTGTCTTCTTCCTTATATCCTCCATGCCCTTGCTTTAATGAAAAAAATCTAGTCAGGTTCATTAATTTAGGAGCATACCTTTCTTTATTTAACACCTCTATATGTTGCACTCAGACTCTTTTTTTATCCTTCTTTAACTACTCCCTTCACCCTCACAATCACCTTTTTCCTTTTAAAACATCTACCCATTTTGAGTATGCTATGGCCTTCAAGGTATTCCACTCAATTTTGGTTTACTATGAGATATATACAAATAATATGTCTTTATAACACAATTGGCTAGGACCGCAAGCTCATATGACCAACCAATAAACCTGAGCATCATTCAACCATCAAGATGAAAATTCCTTCCCCACCTCTTCAGGTCTTGCCTATTTTAAACCCCATTTACTCTAACCTTTAAAGATGTTAGAATTAAAACTAAAATCACCTTCAAATGGAATATTTACGATACCAACATAGGGATGATAGCTATACCCTCTCACACACCCTAACCTTTAAACCAATAATTTCCTTTGATTCTCCCTTTTGAACTACATATTCTTACACCTTACAATAGCCCTATTCTTTAACTACAATACAAAACTTGCTCCCTAAATTAATTAATGTTATTATTATTCACCTCACTCCATATTCCAAAACCCCTCAACATTTTTCTTTGAATACCCTAAAAAACTCAATGCTTATTTATCTCGGGGCCCCACTAACTCAAGGGTCAAGGGTTTGAATCTTCACCACTTCTCATTTACCCACTCTGCTACTTTGCTTCCCTGAACTATTGAATAATAACCTTTAATAGTTTGTTAATGATATTGTTGTGGAATGTGCATAATGATAGCTTATTAAGATGGTGATGAAAAAACCCATCGGATCACCATGGTAATTTAAGTAGTTCTAGATTTTCCAAATCTTGGTACCACATATTTCTACCTTTCCTTTTCTTTACGATGGTGGTAGAAACTTCACGCTTCAACTTGCTTATCCATGGCTATAAATTATTTTTACATAGTTGACACAATAATCTAATTGAATCTTATCTCACATCATCCATGGTTTCTACCACACGCATCAGAAACTATTTGATAACCATCTTTTCCACCCCTTGGTGCTTCCCTTTCTCCAACATCCTTCACCTGAACCTACCTATATGATATCCAATTGGGATAATAAACTTAACCAACACCCTTCACTTCAAAAGAAATACATTTGGCCTAACATTTTTTTTGGATCTATATCAATAAAACTATGTAGGTAATGTCCACTTACCATGTGCATCTGGAGTCAGCTCAGTCATCCCCTTCCAATACATACCCAATCTGCCCACACTTTCACCATGTCCACCTTGACATTAGTTGCTTTTGACCCAGAATATTGGTGCTTTTTACAATAAATTTTGACCATAATGACCAACCTTATCATGTTTAAATTTTAAATGTTTGCACTACCTCATAAAAAACAAGACCATTTTTGTTTTTCTCAGGAGCACTTCTTACCTTGGATACCTAAGTCAACATTGACCCTATCTAGGAACCTTGATAAAACTAACCTGATTAGCTATGACCAATACTGAGGACTAGTTACCTTATCTTTATCTTAGAACCTGACCTTTTATATCAAAATTGACACCTTTAGTCTCTATTTAATCTTGACTATTGCACTTATTCATATTTTGTGAACCCATTAGCATTTCACATACCTAGCTACCTTGTGGCACCACCTAGTGCCTCCCCATCAACTGCTTATCAAACCTACACCTAATTCAAACTTTCCTTATCGATTCTTAGTTTAAGGGGGAACACCTCTTCCCATACTTAGGGTACCTTGACCTTTGACCAAGTGATTAGTTTTTTTTCTTAGCTTGTCAATTCAAGGCTACATAACAAAAAAGGGAAAAATGTAGACACTAGGAAATTACACACTTATAGTTTTTGATGCATAAATGCCTTAGGTCCCCTAAAAATTCTTAAAACTTCCCAAAACCCCTCTTAAACAACCAAATCACTATTTTACTAGTCACAAATATAATTCAAAATCACTATTTGAAAGTATTATTCAAAAATACTATTCACCATCACTAATTACTATGGGACCCACTATCACTATTCATGATGACATGGCAAGTGACATGGCATGTGACATGATAAGTGGCATGGCATGTGACATGGGAGGTGATTTTGGAGGTGATATGGAAAGTGACATGGCTTAGAAGTGATGTGGCTTCATGTGGGACATCATAGCCCACTTGGGACCCTTCCTAAAGTGATTGATGACCTCATTCAAGCATCACCAGGGCCCCCAAATGAAATATGGTGAATTTTCCTTTAAGGGATCATTATTCAACATGTATTTTTGTATTTACACATGAAATTAGACTTTAAAATAGATACCTACCTCTTTAAGACTTTGGAAAAGACAAAGAACATTTATTTTTGACTTTTTAACTCAAATGGAGACTCACCAACCCAAATGGGAGATTTTCCAACCCACATGGGAATCCCCACCAACCTTACCTTAGAATTTTCATCCCCCACATGGAAAATGGTTCCACACTTGGTGTGCCACCCTTTTAAGTGCTTGTGTGAAAGCAAGAAAAGATGGTAAAAAGTCTTTAAGTCTCATTCAAACCCATGTGCATGATTTCCATTCAAACTTGGAGACTCACCAACCCACATGGGAATATTCACCAACTTAACCTTGACTAAATCATGATCCCACTTAGATAAATTATAATTTCTTCAATATTCCTCTATGTTGGCATGTTTTTCACACAAAAATGCTATAAGTACCCCACTCTCCTTCACCCAAGGTTAAGTGGCAAGTTAGTCTTTTATTCTTAGCATATTGTTGTAGGTTTTTAGAGAAGGTAATCATCTTATAGGTCATCATCATCTTAGAGAGAAGAGATCAAGAAATGAAACTCAACCAAAATATTCAACAAGCATCCTCAACAAGCCATCCTTAATCCATCTTCAACAAACATCAAGGTGATTTGTATTATTTTGTAAATTCAATTTCTTATTTCTTAACCCCCTTTGGCCTCTTGTTTCTTGACCTAAAATCCATAACCTATTTGGCATTATTCTTCTCCTTTCACCCCTTTTCCTCTTTAACCTTAACCTCTTCTTTCTCTTTATTCCATTTACCCATTAGCCTCCTCACCATTTATCCCTTTATCCCCTTTTACCTCTTTTCTTTCTCATCTCTTTTGACTTCTTTCTTTCTTACCCTTTTTACCGATTTTACCATTTGCCAACCTTAACCAAAACTTTAACCCTTGTGACAAGACAAATCAAACCATTTCCAAACCCAAAAACCACAACCTTGCCTTCACCAATTTTCAGCGTTAGTATATTCTAATTAGTTGCTTCATTTTGATTAATTTAGCAAATAATTTAACTTCATTGTGTCAAATTTAGTTACTTGATATTTTTAATATCAATAATTTTATATTTTTATATAAAATCCTTTTATTTCATCATTTCAACTTAAGTATTTAAAGCAAGTTGATTGACAATCCCCTAGAAAGTTGTTGCTTCTAGGATCTAGCTCACGTTAGGCAATCCACCCATTTACTTGTCTAACAAACAAGTTTTTTTAGTGTTTTATTATATTAAGGTCATCCTCCCAAGACAAAGAAGAGCTCTCCACAATCACTTGGATTTAATACATGCATTTTTAATAGGTTTTTCTACACACCCCTTATCACTAGTTTCTTTATTTTCAAAGAATTAAGAAAAGAAAAAAAATTGAGAGAAATAGTAATAACCTGACAACTCATAAAATTTCCCTTACTTTCCCACCTATTTAAGTCTACCAATGAGCCTAGATCACTTGACCTATTCTTGCAAAAATTTAATAGAACATCAATATCACCTGTTCAAAGAATATACATCAAATAATAATAACATTTGATATGAATAGAATGAAAGAATGTCATACCTAAATTAGGCATGTAAATCTACTAAATAATGAATCATAATCAATATCATAGTGTCCAAAAGTATAATAATCAACTATACTAACTAGTCAAAATGCCAATCTAGCTGAGATAATCCTACAAGGTTAACATGCCAATCAATAATGTAATGCATCTTAATGTGGGGTTGTAACATCCTCCCCCTCTTAAAGAGGAGCATCCTAGCAACTAAAATTAACAATCAGGGACTAGGATGTTCAAGGAGACTTTATCATTCTTTTTACAAAAAGTTCCACTATTCAACCATCAATGATTTAGTTTTTAGCAAGGATGATTACCTTTGGTACTTTACCAAAATCCACTAAGTATCAATATGTTTGTTGTGTACTTTCACAACTCAATAATAAAATTTGTTGGGAATACCATAAACTTACTTATCAACAATGCATGAGGATGTAATACACCTCCAGGCAGGAGACATTCAACCTCAATTGATTGACGTTCCCAACATGATCATAGGTACAACCATGAATTTATCTAAACCAATCCATAAGAATTTTTTTATCGAATCACATCATTTTGTGACACCAAGAAAAATAAATGGGGAAATCTATATGTCATTATAGCATTATATGTCTACACATATCCTAACTCAGGGCATAATTCAATGTTTATGATTCATAGGGCCATTCATTAACAAGTAAATAGTTATTTACAAGCTTGGTAATAGGTCTATCAGCCCAAATATACTCTTAATTTATCATAAACCATTGGTATACCACTATTCTAACATGGCTCTATTGAGACTATTAAAATTTAGCCACCTATGTAGGCATGACTTTCAAGCCATTATCAGCCATGGGAATAAATATTACACCTCATTAATTTCCTATAAAAGAGATTTCAATATCTTTTAGATAAAATTTTATAGCTATTAACCCATACAAAATAAATGCATTTAAAAAATTTCATTTTGCTCATGTATTCAAGATCAAATTTTTTGATAGTGAACCAATTTTAGCTAGTCATTCCTCTTATTATGAAGAAAACATTATTGAAGAAATATGAAACTCTTTATGACCACAGTTGTAATAGTATAATTCTACTAGATTCCATCATATTTTAGAATCCAAAAAGTGTTTTTCTCAACACATGTTATGACTTATGCATAACTTTATCAACATTCATCATAGAATGCTAGCACAAGATAGTAATTTGTACTATATGGTTACTTCTAATTTAACAATCACCATTCATATGTTAGTGTAGTGTCCCACACTAACCATACTAAACATTGGATAAGCCATTCTAAGCATTCACATGCAACTCAAAGGCTTAAAGCACATTCTTCACAACTTTGTGAGCTCACATGATGGTTATAAGAATCATAATCCCACCATCTTACTGCACTTACTTCATGGTAGCATTTATAGGTACCCAAGATTCCAAATTTGCATGATTGGGACCTACATTGTTCCTTTCGAACATAAAATCAGCATACATACCAATCATGCTTTAAAATAGATCAAAAGTAAGTTCAACCTAGGATATATCTATTAGGTATAAACAAAATAATACCTCATTTATAGCATGTTTGCACTTACAAGCCAACACATGCATGTATTCTAGCAAGTACCACCTTACTGATTTTTCACAAACATCCAAATTATAAGACCAGTTGGTGATTCACAAGGATATACAATAAAATTTCACATGAGTTATTTTTACAACAACCTCCAAGAGGTGATTAAAGGAACACTCAGCCATAAGGAAACTATTATGCATGAATATCTCATGACCAATATGTGGTGCTCATGGTGCATACTCTAAATGTATCAAGTGCAACCTCATACAAAGGGGTGAAGTGGGGTTTTATTCTTAAAGAGACTCCACTCCATATCTTGTTCCTAATATAAACTATTACAGACATAATGCTTCTCTATCCTTAACCTCATACTTGCATTAATGCTCATAACTAGAATAGAGATGCAAGATTACAAGATACATCAAGGTACTATACCTTGCTAGATCAATTAGAGGATTTGATTTAAGAATATGATTTATAGTACATAAGTGTTTAGAGTTTATAATTTCATAGTTTAACAACAGATGACATATATATAGTTGAATACCTAGATAACCAGATTGATAACATAAAATGTTCACATGTTTCACATGGTTAATCACTTCCACACATCACAATTGTTTATACAATATATATATATATATATATATATATATATATATATATATATATATATATATAACATTGTGCATGTATGAAGGAAATATGTGGGATAGACAAACATTTAGATATGGGTAGTTATACCAAGGTATTTTCATATTATAATAGTTAAACATACTTACTAGCAAAAAACAAGGGTCCATGTTGTTTATCAGTCTACTCAATGTCTAGATGCTATCTAAATGACATTAGATACCCATCATATAGTACAACATGATTAGTCCCAAGGATCTTGGATTATGATGGTTGTGTTCTAACAAGGCTTATAAAATATATCTCCATGAGTTTTCATAAATTTACCAAAAATATTTGTGCATCATGGATAGATTGCTCATGCTACCTGATAATAATAAAAGATCCCCTAAACTTTCTAACTTTCCCAAGCAAGTCGGTCACACTCACCCCACTAGGTCCTCCATGCTGGAGCCACACCCTTATACCTCCCAAAATACTATACCTCAACATCATTAGATGAATTTCATATGCAAGATATCATTGGCCATAAAGGAATTATCTCATGATTCCAAAAATAAGTTTATATTATTATTCTACCAATTGAATTAATCCAAAAAGTTAAAGGTTGAATGTTGATGCTTACTTTGATGTAACATCACTATTAGGAAAGGGTGAATGTATCCAAGGCATAAAGTGAATGCTATATCACTATTGTGGGAATTACAGTTTCCCATAGTCAACAAGTTCGATCAAAATTCACAATAGACATCCTCATGGGTGTCAAAATGTAGCCAAGTTCCAAATAGGTATCTGTATGGATGCATAACTCAGCCGGGATTAAATTAAACATCCTCATGGATATGAAACATATCCATGGTTATCATAACATACTCATGGAATCAATCACATATATTATTAAAATATACACCATAGATTCAAAACATATATATGTTTGAAATAAATATTCCACACACTTATTAAATTTAGCCTTTTAGAGTTATGAAACCACATGCTTCTCTAATTTAACTCAAAAAAGGCCAAATGTATAAACAATATCAAGCCTAATTTGGCTAAAATACATATCTTTCTAGCACCTCATAATTCTTATCCACTTTTAGGATACATAATGGTTATAATCATCCAACCATAATAACATCTCAGATAGCAAGACCTCAATTTTTGCTTATGAGTCCATTACCTTGGATGAGACAATGCTTTCCAAGCATTTATCATAGTATTAAGACTATTGAAACATACCACTATTCATGTTTATTGACACCTAAGCTAAGGCATAATTTATAGAAGCTTACCACAGTTGTTCAATAACAAAATTTTTACTAACCATAACAATTTTGTTATATTTGATAAAAAGAGGGTAAGGGGCAACCTTGCTGACTAGTGGAGACAATTTTCCTCCACTTAAATTATCCAACCTAAAGTGTCATACTGGATCTAAAAAATTTAGCATTGAACTCTTTTAAATAAATAATAATATAATATTTATCTCCCTGAGCAAGATTTTTCAATAATCTTTATCCAAATGACTAACAATGGTTATTACATCTACTCAAGTTTCAAAGGTTTCCAATGGATCATGTCTCTCCCCCTTTATAAGCAAAAATCTTAAGCTTTATTGACTTACTTAAGTAAATAATCCCCTTTTCACCCTATTAATCCCTCTAGGTTTAGGTTAAACCCTTGGTCTTCCCTAGGTTTTAATGTTCTAAGCATCTAGGGAAGGTTTGCCCATACAAGACAACAATAGATATTAGACATTATTCCCTTAATTCTAAGAGTGAAGCCTTTATCACCTATCTCCCATTGACTCACCCATATAAGTTAATGGTTGATAGGTGAAGCCTACCTTGATACAACTAGATTTGAGAAGGTTTAACCAAACCAAGGCTAGGGGGTGATAACAACTATCATTATAAAAATTTAGATTCTTTGAAGTCATTCATTTTGAGAATGTACATAACTTACAACATACTA